>CAVNYN010271338.1:0-26174 GCA_963692815.1 Nyctanthes arbor-tristis
AGTGAAACCAATCTCCGTAGTGTCACTATTTTTCGGCATGTTACCATTTTTGGAATTGTTATGAATTTCTTTTTTTTCTTTTTTATTTTGAATTTTTTTGGTTGTTTTTATTACTATTTACTAGCGTTTGTTATCATTAACACTGAAAATAATTCTCTGGTTGAGTTCAAGTTGTTATGAATAATTTGTATTTGTTATGTTGTATAGTTGTTGTTTACTTGTATATGTGTATAATTTATTGCAATTTATGACAAGTATTTTATGTTGTTGACTTGTATTTGTGTATAATTCGTCATTGATGAATGAAGAATGTTAGAATGATCAATGATGCCTTTATCATAGTAATAAGACTAATTCTAGTGATGAAATTAATTGTCATCTATTTTTTTGCAGTCCCACTATAAAAATAGATCTGTCTTCGTCTTTAGAGATAGATCCGTCTATTTCTATGCGGCTGCATGGACATATCAGTCTCCGAACACAGAGATAGATATGTCTCTATAGAAAATGCAATCTTTTTGCATGCCTGTCTCTATAGAAAATACAATCTTTTTGCTTTGAAAACTGTAAGACATGTGGTCTTTAAGTAATTTTTAGTATATTGTATTTTGTATATATTTTAGTGATATCTATAAAGTAATCTTTTAAATTTTTCCAAATTTACAAAGTTTTTGGTTGGAAGTTGGATTATAATCTGGATTATAATCTACTACGTTGCATGATTTTATTAGTTGTTTTTTTGTAAAAAGTAAACAATTAAAGTTTGACTATTATTTTTTAACTTTTTAAAAAAAAATGAAACTAATGAAATAATACTATATAACAGATTATAATATAACCCGTCTAAGTTGCCAAACAGATTACTGTTAATGTGTACAATATTTCTCTCTTTATATATTTAATTTTATGGAAACAGGTAATTATTTGTTGTTAGTCGTTTATTGCTTGTTTGCTACTCGTTACCGGGCGTATCTTTTTAGAACTCTTCTCAGCCTCTAGCGAGGATTCGGCCCTGGCAATACCACTTAGTTGTAGCTCAATTCTTCCGTGGCTAATGCGTCAACCAAAATAATGGTGGCGACACCGTTGCCTCTCGCTCGCACATGTCCTCTTCTCCGCCACATCAAAGCCATGTACTCCCGCCCGACGCCGCCGTGCTGCGCCCATTTTTTCCCCTTTAAACCCACCAAACCTTTTACGTCACGGCTTCTTTCCACCACCTCCACCCCGTACCCCCTCCAATACGGAATGATTATTTCCCGCCCGGTTAATCCCCCTCCTCCACCCGCCGTCAACCTGCCATCCCTAATTCTCGAACCACAGACTCGGAACCCGACCCCGAACCGGGTTTCGAAGCTTGGGTTGATAGCAAGTTAGCTAAGAAGAATGGCAACGGTGAGAGTACGGAACCTGAAACGGTAATAGACAAGGCGAAGAGAAAATATTATAATAAGAGGAGGAAAAGAATGTACGGAGAATCGGAATCGGATGAGGAAAATGATGGAAGGAGGAAGGATGGTGATTTTGTGGAATTAAAGCAAGAGATAGTGGAGCTACGAACATTACATAAGAAAGAGGAAGAGTTGTATTTCTATGACGCCTTTGCATATCCTTGGGAGAAAGATAAGCACTACAAGATGGTTTATCAGTTGGAAAAGAAGTATTTCCCTGATCAGTGCTTTGATAAGGCGTTTCTGGAGCCAGGCCAGTCGAATGGTAACAAGAATCTGCGGGAGCAGAAAAAGCAGGAAGCAGCAAGTACGGATAAAGAAGCAAAAGTTGAGGATGATGAAGGTTTGATGTTCTTCAAGGAGAGCAAGAAAGAAGCGACGGATGTAAAAGTGACTGATCTTACCGAGAAGAAAGTTGAAGATTTCTTCAAGTGTTTGAAGAAAGTCCCCAATAAGAATAATGGTGATGCTGTTTTCGCAGAGCCATTTCTTTCAACCAGGAGCAGTGGGATTCCGCCAAAATGGGATGGTCCAAATGGGACTGTGGTGTTGGTGAACAAACCAAAAGGTATTTGCTTTATAAATATTTGGAATGCTTTGATTATCTCAAGAGTTAGTTCAGACGCACTTTGATTTTCTGGAACTGATTAAGAGGAAAGATTATGTCTTGGATCTTTACAGTAAACAAGAATTGAGTCTCTATATAATACATAAGAGGCCATATATACACTAAATTAAAGGTTTAAAATAAACCTTCCTGATTTGAAAAGATAAACGGAGTGAATAAGATCCCTTTAGCAGCTACAAGGAAGCTCATTGGATAATCTAGTGTACTACATGATTATAGTCCCAATATTTATGCATGCCTAGAGTATATCTAGTATTGAAGATGCCATTTCTTATTACCAGGTATAGTTCAAGTTCGCATTTAGAGATTGATGATATAAATAGGAACCCAAGCCTGCAGTGTGCACTAATCAAATGCAGGAGCAGGAAGACTCCTTTATGATTTTTTGAGTTAGTCAGGAGGAATTATGTGTCTTCTTTTGTCAGACGCTGCAGTTTCCAAACTAGTCTGTCAAACCAAAGAGTTCTAATCTAACAAAAAGTTTGAACAGGTTGGACTTCGTTTACAGTTTGTGGGAAGTTGCGACGCCTGGTTAAAGTGAAAAAGGTGTTTCTTTGCTGTTTTACCTGAAATTTGACACAATTTATTTAAGCTGGATACTCCTCTGGAAAAACTGACTTCCACAGGTGGGGCATGCGGGGACCCTTGATCCAATGGCAACTGGTTTACTGATTGTATGCATTGGAAAAGCTACCAAGATAGTTGACAGGTGAGTTGCAACATGTCTTCGAGATTGCAATGTTCATTGATGGGTGGCAATATTTGAGCATCACTGGATGTAATTGTCTGTTTTTATTTCTTGATAATCTAGCATACGTGTATGTTTAGATAAGAAATGGTCCATCTTTACCTTACAAATTTTACACACTTGAACTCTCTTAAAAGAATTCAATATTTCTCATAGATATCAAGGCATGATAAAGGGATACAGTGGAATATTCTGATTAGGAGAAGCCACCTCAACCTGGGATGCTGATTCACTGGTGCGTTAGTTTTCTTGAGAACACATTCTAATTGATCTATTTATTTGGTTGTTTATTTTCCGATTGGATTTTAGGAAAGTGAATTAGCATTGATCAGTCTGCTTATTTTTCCTTTAGGAAGTGCTGTTGGTGGCAAATACTGGTGCATGGAGTTAATATTCCTAAAGTGCAACTCTATATTTGGGTCTATGGAAGAAAAGAAACACCAATGCTTCTGTGATTTGAAAATCCATTGCGATGAATTTAACTGATATATAATTTTGTTGCAAACATAGCTTAGCACTGGAAACTAGAAATATAAGGTTTTTCTAATCAGAAAAGAGATTCATTAGTAGACACACGGTGGTAGTAAACCTTTACCGCATAACCTCAGTGTTTTATAAACATTAAAGCAAGAAGGAATACTGAATTATAACTGTTCGTTAGTTTTGTTACAGATTTTTAGTTGGTAGTCGTAGTTTAATGACCTTTTCATGTGATTGCTTCTTTATTAATCTTTTTTTTAACTTCTTCTTTTTTATTAAAATTTTTGTATTAATGTCGGTCTTGGCATCCCAGGTTGTCTTAATCAGTTAATTTGTTGAATTCGGTTGTCATCGTTTTTAAGATCACTGTAACTGCCGTTCCTGTATTTTCACTTTTGCATTCCATTTGTTGAGAGAAATTTCTTTATTTTGTTCTTCAGGTCATCCAACGCGAGTCTTGGGAACATATTAAGGATGACGACATAAAGAAAGCTGCTGCATCATTTTGTGGAGAAATATGGCAAGTTCCTCCAATGTTCTCTGCTATTAAGGTAAGATTTCTCTCACCCCATCTTCTGTTCCAGACTTTGGGGAAGTTGATATTCTGCATATGAAGTGCATTATTATCAAGTATTGATGAGTATTGTTTAAGGGCAGGGCAAAAAACGGTGACTTAGTGAGACAATTACTAAACAAAATAATAACTGTGGTGAAGCTTTTTAGTTTTTGTACTGATGATATGGGAGCTAACGTCACACATGATATGCTTGCTTTTCTTTGAATAAAAGGTAGCATTATTGATAGAAAAAGAGACATGTACTTATCAAAGAAACCATATGGCAAGAGTTACAAACTAGTTGCACCAATGACACCAAGTTCATATTTCCCCAGGAGACTAGCATTTGAATTGTGGCCAAACATTTCTTCATTTGATAGCCAAGTTCATATTTCCCCAGGAGACTAGCATTGAATTGTGGCCAAACATTTTTCATTTGATAGGTTGGCGGAGAACGGATGTATGAAAAAGCTAGAAAAGGAGAAAGCATTGAACTTTCGCCACGGCGTATTTCACTTTTCCAGTTTGATGTTGAACGAAGTGTAGATGACAGGCAAAATGTCGTCTTCCGTGTAACATGCTCAAAAGGAACATATATCAGATCTCTTTGTGCTGATTTTGGAAAGGCTCTGGGCAGGTAAGATATAAACCATATTTTTCTATTCAGAGTGCCCATTCTTACCATCTAGAAGAGCCTGGAGAGTAATGCTTCAGTTTCTTCATAATAAAGGGGCCACGCAATTAGGTATTTAGACTCTTAACTGGATTGTTTTCTTTTTCTCTTGCAGCTGTGCACACTTGATAGCCTTGCGCAGGGACTCAATTGGTAAGTCCTTCGTGCTGAATTAATTGCTTATCCAGTTTCCTTTGAACCTTGAGTGTGTTTCGTAAAATGCATGGCTGGAAATTGCCAATGGTAAATAATTTCATAACAGTTGATCTTAATGAATCAGAGAGAATATGTAAAAGAGAATGCAAATCAAAGTGGATGATAGATGCAGATGGTCTTTATTTCGCTTGGGTGTGTAGGGATGATGTTTCCCTACGTGATCCCTTTTGTACTGTTGTGCTGTTTTCTCTTATAAATAAAAAAAGTCTAATTTGCTGTTTAAAAAAAAAAAAGGATGATTCTCAAGATTATATTTCGATATCTATTCTGTAAATTGTTCTTTTATTTATTTCTCAATAGACCTAATTCCAGTTGACTGACTAATGCAACTCATTCGAACTCGGTATCTTGAGTTGATGGATCAGAATTTACAATGATCTTTCCTCCTGTTTTCGGTCTTTAATTTGCTTTCTGCTTCTCTGTACAGGAGAATACTCAGCTGATGACGCCTGGGAATTTCAAGAGTTGGAAAAAGCAATCAACAAAGGATATTTGTAGTGTCTTGTTTGTACTCCTGCAAGCCACCATTCGAGAGATGCCCATTTTTGACTTGCGATGAGAATAAAGTCATTGAATCTGTTTTCTTTCCTAACAACAATATGTACAGTAAGCTCCAACTTGTTTGTAGGGGAATTTAATTTACAAATATCCAAAAACTAAGGGTTATGCTCAAAAGTGGTCGCTTCTGAAAACTATTGCAAAAATGACCATATTGAAGAGAGAGAAAAAAAAATATGTTACAGTTTCTTGTAAATTGGAAATAAGCACCCATGTTTTGATATAGTTTTAAGTGATATGAAGTAATTGCATTTTTTTTGTATGGTTTCACAACTAGAATTGTCCTCTTATTTATTTTTGGCTTCTCTTTCTACTTTGACGAAATGCCAAAAGTTATAGGGGGGAAAAAAGAAAAAGAAGAGAAGTTAATGGATGCAATTTACCCTTATGGTGGATATAACTTATTGATGAAAGGAGTTGAGCCAAATACAAGACTGCTCCAAGGATTGCTGCTAAAGTAAAAGATTTAGTCCATGGGAAGCATCAATGTTAGTAGTGTTGGAGCAAGGCTCAGTGGATCCGCCTAACGAGCTGTGTAATTGTGGGGATCAATTCCCACAGTCTCGAAGTAGCTTTTCTCCGCAGCAGTCATGCGATCCTGAAACATAGCCCATTCATTTTTGCACCTCTCCCTTACCTGAGCCATGAGAAATAGGAATTTTATCTAGCCAACTGGAACTATATAATAAAAGACTTGAATCCAACTGATTTAAAAGATGTCAATTGAAGGAATGGCAATGGGGCGGGTTCGGGACAGGTATGCCTTTCCCCGCCCCCGTTAAGAAAACCCCCGCCCTGTACCCGCCCCGCCCCGTGTCCGATTGCCATTAAGATACCCGTCCCGTTAAGAAAATCTTAAAAATTTTTTTAAAAAACATGAAAACTACATGAAAAAATCATCTAAATTATTATACATCAAGTCTAAATTATCAATGTCATTAAACCATTCAACAAATACATATCGAAATACCATATAACAAAATAAAAAAAAGAACATTGGGCAAAAAACATTTGTGTTGTCTTGATTTTATTTTTTTATTTTAAGGAAACTCAAATTTTAAATTAGTATTAGAGTTAGCTAAAAATTTGACAAAACGAATATTAACAAAGTGGCCAAGACTTATTGATTCAAGTCTGAGTACTAGAATTTGATTCCTCACTACCCCTTCTTTTATATCAAAAGTTTTTTTATAATTAACAAAACGAAAATCATATTGTGGTATCAAGGTCAGGGTGGCCACAACCCGTCCCTGACCCTATAAGAGTTCGGGGTGAAATTCTTGACCCCGTACCCGTTCTAATACTTAACGAGGCAGGTAATTCGGGACGAGTACCGGCGGGAATTGGGTTTCGGGTTTGAAATTGACATCCCCTATCTGGATGGTATATACGTATATTGTTTGGATTAGGGCAACTTGATAACTAGACAGTGGCAAGACTCGACTCGACTCCATTAGGCTAGGGTTCGATGAGTTGTGGTGACTTTGTCGCACGAGGAAATATACGAATTAGTCAAGATTATTTCCATTACATCCAAATGCATTATCAACTAGCAACAAAATTAACCCACGACAATGTAGGAATGAAGATTGGATTATTTTTTTAACTTGTTACATACCCCTTCCCATGGTGCTTTGCCTTTTTCTGCCTGACCCTGTAAAAAGAGACAATTTAGGAGGGAAAATTACAGTTACAGATGACCCTTACCTAAGAATCTCAAAGTTACCTGGTTTCCAAGTGAAGGAACTGTTTGATGCACAATCCACTGAGAATCTACTACACCTATTTTTTCATGAGCCGGCTGCTTTCAAGAAAGATGCATTAAGCACGGAAAAACAGTTTATGTGTTTAAGTATTAAGAGATGTTGATGCCTTACCTCGACACAATTCCTAAGGGCAAAATCAAGACCCCATCCGTGGACCAAGTCATTCTGCCGCATCATTAGTGATATTTAAGGTTTTATTTCAATGGTTTCCCGTAAAGAAACAAACTCGCTTCATACACAAACAAATCCTAAATTTGTTCGAAAAAGAAAGGAAAGATCAGTCTTTGATACCTGAATCATATGCCAGACACAGCGCCATGCCTTTCGAGAAAACACAGGTGCCATGATCTCAACAAACCTGTATGTTCGACGTATTTGACGAAAAAGTATTAGATTAGATGCACAACTAATTAAGATGCAGTAATTAAAGAGTAATAGAATTCATTAACATACGCTGCACATGGTGGCGAACGAGGATCAGAGCACCAACCTGGTCTTTCCTCAGTCACTCTGTCAGTTGAAGTAATTAGCTTCTAAAGAGTATATTAACTTTTGATTGAAGAAATAGAAGTTGAAATATTTTTACTCTGCTGCTCAGTCCTGTCTTGTACTGTGCATATTAGCACCTCCTTAAGATTACAAGACCGTAATTATCAAACAGGCACAGAAATCTGGGAATGGAGGTATGCTTTAATGATTGTTGTTCTTACTTGTGAACTTCAGTGTCATCTCGTTTTCTCGTCATCTGCCATGTCATGCCGCTGTCTGGGGATAATCCCGGCTGTGAGATATCTAGATCATGCTTCTTCACCAGTTTTAAATATCTATCGTAGAGGCATCCAGTGTCAGCAAATAATTTCACCAAACGACTTCATTAATTAGTCATATTAGAATACAGTAGACAATTCTACTCACGCCTCAGGGTCAAAATTCTCAACTCCCAGGTCCTCATCCCAGATGAATATATAATCATAAGGCTCCACAATATCCGGGTGCAGAAAACGCTTAGCATACCACCTTGCAATGGAGACAGTATACAAATTACATTTGCTATTAGAAATCAATAGGATTCTACGGGAAAACAGGAAGAAGGTTGTAAATACCATTTAGTCTGCTTCCGAGCACTCACATGAATAGCAGATTTTGACCACTCAAATTCGTCCCATTCACTTACCCGGCCATCATAGTGAAATAACAATATCATAAAGTTCTCAGTCAACTGTACAAGTTCGATAGACAATGCAAGTGTGAGCTCACCCAAAAGCACAAAAGACGGCCGTCCTTAAGAGACAACAGAGTGGAAGTTTTGCTTGCCTTTTTAACTGCAGCATCAATGTTTTTTCTCTGCTCATACCCAACAGTGAAGGTTACAAGATACCTAGGTTTGATAATTAAGTCCTGCACGCGCCCAAGTATAATTAAATGTTATGAAGGAAATAATTCACGAGCTGATTCTCAACGGATATCCTTCAAAGTTACTTAATCCTCACATATTATGAATTATATGATAAACAAAATGGAATGCATGGAAAATATAATTATATATAGATAATCTCAGTGTCAATCAAATCAAAAGGTTGCCTAAAATTTAACTGCATCATACCATTCAAACTCTGGGATGCCTGCCATATTGTAGAATCATAAAACAAGTTTATCGTCTATGGTGAAGCATACGCACCTCGCTAGGAAGGCCCCACAATCTGCGAAGGTACAAATCAGACTCAGATGTAACAATGCCAGGTGGTAATCTCTCTGCACCTCGAGGATTGGTGGAAACCCAAATCTGCAGAAAAAGTCATTTAGAAGTATTATATAACTGGCAGAAGTAGGAAATTTGAGAGAACTATAAGGATAATCAAGCTTGTGATAAGAGACTGGCTTGCACGTGTTAAACTACACTTGAACTCCACGTCTTGAAATTGTTTAGGAAAATAACTTTAAAAGAAAAATAACTCAACTTGACTTCATGGAGATACTGAAATAAAAAATGCAACTTGAGCCAGATTTAAGTAAAGTGCTAGACATAATTTTCCAGTTGAATGCTTTCTACAGTAAAAGGAAAAAAAATAAAAAATTCTATAGTTGAAGGATGTAATATCTCTGAAATAATACTGAATTAGCTTGTCTTGAGTACAAAACAATTATTTATACAAAATGGGGATACATGATACGGACAAATGAAACTCTCTGACCCTACGACACACCTTACTTAGTATTATTTACCTTCTGAGCGCTGCCTTTGTGGCCCTTTAGTGAAGACCACATATTTAACAGGGCTTGAGTTGAGAGACCTGAGTACTTGTCCTCAATATAAGTTAGATCAACGGAAGAAAACAAGCTGGACGGTATATGAACCTGAAATTATAACATGTAAATATATATATATATATATATATATATGATCATCTCAAAATTTACAAAGACAAAAAAGAAACAAAAACAGAAAAACCGATAAGAGTCGAGCCTGCTTGCCTTTGTCAGTGAAAATGTAGGAAAAGATACACCTAAAAAAAAGCCAAATACTATCCCCACGATAGTCGTTACAATTAGCCTCATTGTCTCGTTGCTTCTTCTAATATTCATGCTGCAGCAAAAACAAGAGCTGCAGAATCAATGCTTGCGGCCTAACTAATTAAAATTAATTAAACTGATACAAAAGTTGAACCAGTACTTTGGATTTTTCCGCACAGGAGTGCCCATGCTAATATCACTCTCCCAGCAAACAGGCAAGCATGAGAGTTTTTAATCTGCAGTACACGTTTACATGAAATCAGTAGTCGTCAAAAACATTGTTGCCACTATACTGGGAACAAAAATTGCACAGCCCGTCTGTCTGACGGTTCAATAATCAATCTTAATCCAGAACCAGGTAAAATTAACTGTTAACTCCACATTTTATATTATTAATAATTAATTTTAAAAAATTTTACTAATCCTTGAGAAAAATCCAGTGCTTTTGTATCAGATATGCACAACATACATCCGAGATTAAGTCGTCACCTTTGTAATAAGAAGCTCATCATTCACGGAATTTGATCCAGCGAGGTGGTCCAGAATTTCAGATTTCGTGGGTCAGTTGGGGAAACATGGTGCGATAACTAACCAGGAGACAATAAAAATTAGTCATAAAAGGAAACAAATTATAATGATGGAGAATCCAAGAAAAGTTGATTTCTCGCGGAACAATTAAAAAACTTTTCCTCTCTCGATCCTTGACAGAATATTTGTGGGGGGAAAGATGACAGAAACTGATGGAGCCTCCAGTGTTGAGTCGGAATTATACTATGCAGTCGGTGTAATGCACTGCTGCTCTGCCAGGGGCTGGAGTCCGGATCTCGATTTTGAATATGTCTTCGTCTATTAAGATTAGATTGATATCATTAATATATATATATATATATATTAATGACTTTTTCGGTTTCGGTTTTTCCAATCTGAGGAATGTTCTGCATCGGTCGCTTGATTCTGGTTTAAATATATGGTTAGAATTGAAATGTGATATTAAATACTGTAAGGAGCATTAATCAAATTATAATGGGAATCAAACACGAGCTAGAAACCATGTTATCCGAATCTTCCATTTTTATTTTTGTTACAAGTTAAAAGCTAACCAGTAAGATGTTTTTTATTCAACAATAATGAAAACTTGATAGTAGGGAAGGTAAGAGTTCGATCACACATCTTCCATTTTATTACATAAAACATGAAGTTCGATGAATCGTCACATCATCTTCAAAACCTTTTGATCACAAGTTGGCCCATATGAATTTGAAATACAAGTCGGAAATACAAGTCGGCTCATATGAAGTTTAGGGGAGTTTTCATGGGTAATCGAACTTTTCTTCAATGATAACCGTAGCAAGGTGGGATGTGAAGCTCAAAAAATGATTAGATCAATTTTTTTTTAAAATAAAAATAAAATAATGTTGTTTATCCTATCTTTACGGGTACAATATGAAAATGTAAATTAGACTGAAATTAATATATCAAGAAAAAATAGCAATACTCATGACAAAACAAGAAGGATAAGTAGGCTTATCAGCATCTCTAATGTGCAATGTGCATCAAAATCACGTGTAGGAATAGTGGTTTTTTTTTTGGTAGTGCTTTAATTAACAGAATGAAAAGAAGTGTAATAAAAGAGTTGGAAAAGTGAAAAAATTAAAGAGGAGAGAGGTAGAAATAAATTTTAAAAAATAATACTATTTTCGTCCCACAAAGGTAGTCCAGTAAGTAATTTTACGTGAATGATGAAACAATAGTTAATATAGTTGAAATATTAAATTTTACTTTAGTTTTCCACATATATTCTTTTGTCTCATTAATTATTTGAAAGACTTTCAATGTATAGGTAGTTGAATAACAATAATTAATTAAAAGCACATATGGAAATGAAACATTAAATACGAGTTAAATGTTTCAACAACCACGCAACTTAGACTACCGTCTTCATTTACTCATTGAACTTTAAAATGTCAAAATTTACCCACTGAATTTTATAAAGTATTGTCTGTTACTTACTTGTTAACCTTCCGTTATAATCTTTGAATTGAATCGCTTATGTAGCAAACGGAATGCATTTGTAGCATAAAATGGCTGTTAACTTGGCCATGTAACATGCCATCTAACCTATAAAATTGTAATAAAAGAAACAACTAATATTGGGCTCAGGTGCAGATGTCTCGTTAACCTCTCAAAATCGCTCTTGTTCATGACTGTAAAACCAGGATTTCAACTTAAAATAGGTAAAGAAATTAGAACATGGTTTTCCAGCAAGGTTAATGGGGCCTTTTTCTTACTCTTTTTTTTTTCCTTTTCTAAAAAAATAATTCCCAAATTCTTGTTCTTATAGTCTCCCCCTCTTGATTTCTACAGCATTCAATATACAGTAAAGAACATATCTCCTCCCTCTACAAAAATATATAGTTTCTCTATCTATATTCTATGTTGGACTTTGTACTTATTTCCACCTCTGTATCCATCTAACCACCTCAATGACAGCTACGGCGGCGGCAGCCGTAAACTAACTCAATTTGTTTAACCTGAAACCTAATATTTTTCCTAAGAAGGTAATGTCTGGCAATTGAGTAGAAGATTGAATCCTCATGAGTTGTGTTGATTGTTTTTTCAAAGAAATCACGTTTTTACAAGGGAAATTTGATAAAGGAAGGATAGTTGTATTACTACATTTGTTCACAAATTTGCTTGCTGAGTAGTCTCAACCCGTTGCAAGGATTTTGAATAGATGCTAAGGGGTAGTCAATTTTAAATAGGTTTCTAGAAGTGGGCGGGTTTGATTATCTTCGGGATAGGTTTGATTACATGCCAGGTAAGGATTTCTTAGTTGACATATTTAACTGGTAATACATGCCACTTATGTTTTCCGTTAGCCATATCAGTAATTCCATCCAAAGATTATAACTAAAAGTTAATGAGTGAGTAACATACTATACTTTAGAAAGTTCAGTGAGTGAATTTTGACATTTTAAAGTTTGATAGGTAAATAAAGACAGGAGCCTAAGTTGAATGGGTGATGAAACATTTAATTCCATTAAATATATATTCAATATGATACTTAGACTATCTTTTTGGGACGACTGAAAAAAATACTGGACTTTCTTTGTGTGACGGAGGTAGTAATATAATCTACATCTATAATATATTAAAAGGGTGGATCCATAAGAAACTTTTGATTACATTTTTTTGTTCCTCCATTTATGAATTGAAAGTCCAAAATAACATTAATTATTATCTACAACATATTAAAAGGGTGGATCCATGAGAAACTTTTGATTATCTTTTTTGCTCCTCTATTTTTGAATTGAAAGTCTAAAATAACCTTAATTAATAACTAAAATTTATATAAAATATATACAATATACATATATTATTATTATTATAGTAATAAATAATACGAGAATTCCAAAAGCGAACAGTATTTTCATTTTCATTTTCAGTTTAACTACTATTTACATTCTTAAAATGTGAATTTCCATTTTTTATTAGATACTAATTATATACTCGTGCATTGCACAAAATAAAATAATTAGTAAAAAAATGTTTGATAATTTGAAGAATTAAATAATTACAATTTTATTACGTATTACTCACTCATATACACGTGCTACTAACAATTACAATTTTATTACATATAATTTTTCACTTGACATAAAGTTAATTAAATTGTCATTCATAGAACAATACTCTTAACTAATAAAATGAGAATTAGTGAGGAATTTTTTAATATAGATTTAATTTCACGTTGACTATAGAAACTAAAAAATCATGGAAAAGAGAGCATATAAAATTTATATAATTCTAAAATTACCCTACACCCGTATCTTTGTTCAATAAGTATCGGTATAAGAACTCTAAGAACACGTTTAGAGTGTGGATGTTATTCATTTATCAGAATAAATTTTTTACCGCATTCATTCCTTACCATATATTTTTAGAAAAATTATTTTTTACATCTCATATAGTGTTATACATTCTTTAAAAAAATCACTATTTACTAAATCCATTTTAAGAACATCTAATGTACTCACCCTATTATTACAAAATACTCAAGGGAAACAATATTACAACAATTATATAATTTACTCCTAAAATTAATTTTTTTTTGTTTTTTTTAAATTGTCACTATTAAAAATTATTACTGTTGTATCTCCTCAACTTAAATTTTCATCAATATATAGATTCCCACAAACATAATAAATTAAGTTACGTAGTAAACATATAGTCATAGGTTTTATAGTATGTGGTTTATCATATTCAACTGTGCTAAAGTAAAAGTTTTGAACTGATTTAATTTTACTTTTTATTATTATTGTCATTATTGTTACTATTATCATGTCATCAATCTCACGAATATGCATTTAATTGAAATGATAAATACTTAAAGTTTGTCTGTCAACTATATATTAGAATTTTGGAGAAATGTAAAATCTTTGAACATAGCTTAGAAATTAACAGAATAGATAAAAAAATAGTATAATATTGGATATAACTTATATATATATATATATTATATTATGTATTATAATTAGGTATATTATATATGTGTATAAATAAAAAACATATGTACATAATTACATATATTATATGTACATTGTCTCATGTAAGACGTGTATCGCACGTCCTTACTTCTCGTAGTAGAAAATGTCTATACAAGGAAGTATATTTGGAAATGATTATAAAAATGATGAGAAAGTGAGTAAACGAAAAGATTTTTTTTTTAATATACAAGAGGATATGGTGAAAGAAATAGTAGATGTGATTCGAAGTCAAGGCTTTTAACCTTAAATGCAGACATTTTAGTTACTGAATCACACGAGCCACGTAAACAAGAGAAAATTGATTGGAACAGAAAATTGAAAATAAGAAACATATGTTACAAATTTTACGTTGGAGGTTATCCTCCTCGACCTGTGGGGTACTTGACAGACATATCTACCACGTGGCAATCATCGGACTGTTCAACGACCAGCTCCACGCGATATTTGGCACATTGCAAAAAGTTCATTGACCTCATCCAACAAAATCCATATTGTTTTGAAAAAAATTCACCCCATCGCGTCCCCCAATCCGGATTCCTGATATTTTCATGGCTGATGATTCCTTGAAAGCAATGATTGGGTACCAACAACGTTAGTTGTACTATTGTCCGAAGCTCAGATTGCAGAAGCGTTTAGACGATCGGAAACGATGTCGTCGCCGGACATTGCAGGGATCTTGGACAACTCGAGGGAGCTCGATCGGTTAAGGAAAGAACAAGAAGAAGTGCTCCTCGAGATCAACAAGATGCACAAGAAGCTCCAAAATAGTGAGTTGCGGTTTATGCTATTTAAAGTCGCTTTAATTAACTCTCGGTTTCACAAATTTTATTCTTTATAAAGTACGTGCATTCGGCTGATTTAAGTTATACGCGTCTGTCATTTTGCAATTTCATCTGCAGTTGCTATTTTTAAGAAGAAATCTAACTTTTTCGGTTATGGAAGATGCTTTACGTTAATTTATCACATTTATCTCTGATTGTCTGTGTGTAGTGGGGACAATAGGTAAATGATTGTTTAGCTGTCTATGGGTAGATTTTTCTAGTCTGATCTTTTTAGACTTTTGGCTTGTAGTTTTGTTAGCATTTTGTTGAGCACCCCCGGGGTTATGACAATTGAAGTTCATCCCATTTCCAGGCTGTTTTTCAGATAGAGTAATGGACATGTGCAAGAAATGCAATTGAATTTGTTTTGCATCTTAAATGCAAATGAATATGTATAAGATAAAAATGCACCTTGCTTAACTGTCATGAACCTTTGTGACAAGCAATTAGAGCTAGAGTGTAACGTTGTGGGTTTGGGATTTCTCAAGAGTGTCTTTGTTGAATGTCAAGGAAATTTCCTTTCTTTTTGGAATAAAGATACTTCTAGAAGCCCTGAGAAATTAATTTCTCTTTCCCAGTTCTAGCGCGATAAATGGAGATCTGATCAACTGTTAGGTTAGCTTTGGTTGTTGCTGGCCTTTTATCTTGTATATCTAGTGATTATTCATATTGTCCATTTCCATCGTTAGTTGCAGAAAAAGAATTCGGAATTCTGGGAATGAAATTTTTTACTTTGTATTACATTTATTACATAATAATCAGCTGCTATTTATACAATTGAAGGAAGATTCTAGATCAAAAAAGAAAATTGAGAAAATTGTAAAATCAGACAATTATGTACATAAATCTATACATAATTAGTAGTGGCGCTGCTCCTTGTAGTACACTGATATTTTGCTGAGGATGCAGAGGCTGTTTCTACGTGTCCTTTGTGGTTGAAAAGAGTTGCATTTCATTTAGATAAAGTGCTACTTATTGTTTTACAACTCTTTCTTCCACACTTGGCTACTAATCAGAATTACTCCCAGATGAGGAGTCTTGCTGTTGATACTGATCCTCAACAGTTGCTTGAATTGGTTTGTTTAATGTCCTGTGTAATCATTCCTTTTATTTTGCATTTCTCTAAAGTTAATTGTAGCATACGCGCTCATCGTGGAACCTTTTCTCTTCCTATGTTACTTTTTTGTTGGTCACTTGTATGTGTCTTTTCATATTATCTAGTAGCATAATTAATGTAGTGCTATAAACCAATCGAACATGATTGTAGCTTGCTTGCTTAGGTCATATATGACTTGATGACTAGCTTATGTGAAAAATGCCTTAACAACTAGTCCAAGCCGGTTGCAATGCAACTTCTGTTGCCAAATCCTTTGTGTTTTTTGTGTTTGGGGGGGGGGGCCTCAAGAATTCGCTTCTCTTCAGCTGTTGCATCTCTCGTTGTCTATGCATAGCTAGCCAATTACCATTATTATCTACTCAACCCACATGGTTTCAGTGAAATTAGCACTTCTACTTAGCATGGTAAACTAGTATTACACTTTTTGTATTTCATATGTATTTTATGTTTGTTGAAAACATGATAGTTTTGTATTAGTAAGAAACTATCAATTACTCTAGATATATATGGCCAATCATATAAGTGAAAGCTTTTAACCACTTTAGGAAATTAGAACTACAATTATACAAAATTTTAATATTCCTCTTATTTCCGCATTAAATTAGGTACTTTGCTTGCTGTTACCATCATGTTTTCTGGAATATGTGATTGCAATATTTGGCTTTTTATCAGCCTTCTCTTTCTTTACTTTTTTGTAAAATAAAATCAAGATTCACTGAGACTGAACATATATGATGGCATACTTAAAGAGTAAATTTCCCTGGGGTTGCTCGTATCTTTTATTGGATTAATCTACATGGTTTGATAAGTTATGTTCCCTTTTGTGTCCGTACAGCTCCAGAGGTGGTTGAAAAGCCAGGAGATAATTCCCTGTCGAGGCTTAAGATGTTATATACTCAAGCCAAAGAGCTATCAGAGAATGAAGTGACGTATGTTTTCTATCTTCTTCCTCCTCCTCCTTTATTATTATTATTTTTTTAGGGCATTCACTGCAGTCTTTCTATACTCTACCCACAATTTAACACTGAACCTGACTAGGCTTCTGAAGTTTGTTTCATTCTTTTCTGAATTTCTGTTGTTATTGTTTAAACCTCTCTCTGTTTTTTGAAAAATCATTAATACTCAGTTGTTCATTACTATGCATATGGATTTATATTTGTTCTCACGTTAGATGTTTCTTTGTTTGATGCAGCATATCTACTCAGTTGTTAGGGCAACTAGACGCATTGATGCCTTCTGGAACTGGGGGACAACGAAGAGGATGGGTTTGTATTGCAACAACAGTCATTGTTTATTGAAGCATTTGTACTGTCTTTAAGCCATGGAAAACATTACTGATGTGCACTGTAGAATTATATTAGCTTACAGATTTGATTTCTTTGTCATCCCTTGAACATATATTTACATTGTATTAGCTATGTTTCCCAATTCACTCTTTTCTCGTTCTTTGAAAGATGTATATGTGGAGAAGATTTCAACCTCTAGAGACATTAAATAAAGTAAACAGCATGAGATGCACATGAATTTGAACACCTCTATCATTGTTAATGATAAATTTATGCTAGCTTATGTTGAAAAAGGGTACCAGACTTGATTGTAATGGGTCTGTGCTTGAGTGAACTACATTTTTTTTTTCATTGAAACAGGTACCAGACTTGACTGTAATGGGTCTGTGCTTGAGTGAACTACATTTTTTTTTCATTGAAACTGGTGAACTACTACTTAATTCACCCTTTATGGAAGCTTCTTTTCTGTGACTTTATGCTCTCCTTTTAATATTTGAAATTGATTTTGGTTAAACACCAGAAGGTAATGAGCAGAAAAAGAAACGAATGAAGGGTGACTCAGATGTCTCGCGACTTTCTCCCTCTTTGCGGAATCTCCTAGATTCTCTTGCCAATTTGAAGGGTGAACAAGTAAGTTTAGCTGCATGGCAATACATACTCTCTCGTTGAATCCACTTGCAGTGATAACAGGGTGATTTCTTTATTTTGGGTACAGAAATGACTTATTAGCTTGAAATTGCATATCATTCAGGTAGCAGCTAGGGTTACTCAAGAGGATGCTGAAAAAGATGAATGGTTTATTGTTAAAGTTATCCATTTTGATAAGGAAACAAGAGAGTATGTACTATTCCCTTATTACATACCACCTATCTTATAGATGTTTTGAATCCTTGGGAGAAAGAAATTAGAAAGAATCCAGATTGGTAAATATAAGACGAAAATAGAAGATTCTAATTTACATCTTACCGATGCATCTCTTGTAGGTTTGAAGTTCTAGACGAGGAACCTGGTGATGATGAGGAAAGCAGTGGGCAGAGGTAAGCTTGTCCTCCTTATCTATGGAATTTTTTTTTAAGTATTAATTCTGCTATTCTGCTTCTTGCAATGTTATCTGCAGAAGTAAGTGTTTCCTCTTTTGTATGGAATTTTTTTAAGCATTAATGTCCATTCTTCTGCTTCTTGAAATGTTATCTTGTTTAAAATTCGGGATTATGTGTCAGTATGGACTTTTATGCTTTTCCCATGCTTTTTAGTATGTCATTTTAAGATTTCTTTTTACAATGACGTGGTCAAATCTACAAACTATATGTTTCTGTTTTTCTTTATGTTTCCTTTTATTCTTACTAAAGAAGATGAAGCATATAATTTCGGCATGACAGTGTCATGTGTAACACTTCGAATCCAATATGAACTAAGGTTTTAGATCTGGCAATTTTCGATTGCTAAAATGACATCCTACATATACTGATCGCTGACTGCAGCTGTACAACTGAAGGGGTCATTCAGAATCATGATCTCTTAATTTAAAAAGTGAGGGTTTAGTTGTGTGTGCGCCATATATCTATTTGCTGTGATTGAGTAAAATAATTTAGCGTGACTACGTTAACAAAGTATAATAATGCATCGGAATATTTGTTGCCTTCGGTGTTTTCTTTCAAAATTCATGTCCATCTAGATCATAAGCAAATCATGTAAATACTTATGCACGAGCTTCTCTCCTATAATGTTTCTAATGTTATGAAAGAATGGAAAGGAAAGAAATTTTTGGCAAAATTGGCAACTTCATTCTTTCATATAGGAGTCATGAATGTCTGGATCCATATTTTGCTAGGAGATATTGCTTTTGCCAATTTGAAATGAGCGTGGAATAATATCAGTTTGTTTTCGACATTATATCCTTAACACGTTCATCATAGTTAGAGCAGCTCTGGATCAATGGCATGGTTAAATTGTATGAATTCTTAGATGATAATTGGTTTACGTGCCATGGCTTTCTAGACCACCTGTTTCATGGTCCATTTCTTAGTTTGATATTTATGACTATCATTTGGTTATATAGTTTCAATCAATTAATGTCTCTTTTTCCATTTTTCTCTGTCTAATGTTTTCAGAAAGTACAAGTTGCCTATGCAACACATCATACCTTTTCCTAAGCGTAATGATCTTGCCAATTCTCAAGATTTTCCTCCGGGGAAACATGTTTTGGCAGTCTACCCAGGAACCACTGCACTCTATAAGGCGACTGTAGTCCAAGCCCGTAAAGTATGTATTACTCTATACTTCATGTATAAACATAAATTAAACAAAAGTTAATGGCTCCTTACTTTGTGGGTACCATTAGTCCAAGAGAAACTAACCCTCTCTGCATTATGCATGGAATGCAATGTTCCCATTTTTCCAATGTCTAGAGGAAGACTGACGAGTAAGTAACATTAGCTCTATTCTGAGAAACTTTACCATCTTATTTTATTTTATTCTTTTTACATTATCAATTTCATACCTGGTATATTTATTATGTAGTACCTGACGTCATGAGCAACATCATTTTACATTCTTTCGCTTTTCAATAGCGTCCACTACTACATGATTTCTCCGTCTGTTAATCATCTAATTTATTTGTGAAATGGTGGCTTAACAGTTACGTTTTGGAATTTGACGACGACGAGGAGGAAGGATCTTTGCCTCAACGCTTGGTGCCGTGCCATAGGGTGGTTCCTCTTCCTGAAGGACACCGCCAGTGAACCTGTCTTCCACTTGTTTGTATTTAATTATGTCTATTGTATTTCTTCTTGTGATGATGATTGATGCTCAAGTCTGTATTGTCTGCTTTTATCATCATGATATAACGAGAGGATTAACCACGATAAACTTATACAATTATTATGAGTGAAAGCGTGCCCATACTGGATCACGAAGAATCAAGAAACTCAAGCTCATGATGGGAACCATCCCAATGTCTTCAATTTTTAGCACTTGGATGGAAACATGTTTCACTTTCTTGTGAAAGCAAAATCTAATTTCCTTGAGAGTAATTGGAGATTTTGATGTTTGATGTCGGAACATTTGATTACGAGTGACTGCTGTTGTAGATTATTTAAAGGAATCAATTGTGCTTCCGGCAGGCTTTTGTGATGGGAATTGGTGGATCCGAAAACGAACCGTTGATGATACGGTTTGCGATCCAATGATTGGCAGCTTCGGAATAGTGTACACCATCCCAGCTAATGACCCTGGAAGGATCTGCGCACGAACCGGCATAAACTTGAGTACCATTTACGTTTCCTTTATTTCCACACCATACATCGTACCCAATTCCATGGTATCCACAGCAGATTTTGAAGGGGTCCTCAAATCCTGATATATCACCATGAAGAATACGGTTAAGAGATCATGAGCGGTGTGCTTGTCGGAAAACTTTCATTAGAACACGACTTTAGTGACATTTGATTACCTTGATTCTTTGCGTTGGAGATCAATTCGTACTTTGCGCTATACATATCGACGTATGTTATTGTGGCTTCGGAAAGCTCGGTTCTGAGTTTGGTAATTTCACCCTTGAGTTGTTTGTTGAGCCCTACGGCTATGTCGTTCTGATTCTTGATGCAACCGTGTTCGTCGAGATACAAGGGGGATGGGTTTTGGA
This sequence comes from Nyctanthes arbor-tristis, assembly GCA_963692815.1. NCBI lineage: Eukaryota > Viridiplantae > Streptophyta > Magnoliopsida > Lamiales > Oleaceae > Nyctanthes > Nyctanthes arbor-tristis. Next base: position 21,002 of record CAVNYN010271338.1, read on the forward strand.
CTTTAGCGATGGCTGCTGCTAAACACCCAATTGGACCCGTATTGTGTATCCATAATGTCCTTGCCCCTCTTTGATACAGATCCTGCATCCATTTGATCATCTTGATGATCGTAAGAGTGAACAAGGGATGGAATAAAGCTAGCTTAGCTACTAGTGCAACTCACTCGGACTCGTGCTATGAACTCGTCGACTATTTTGGGTATGGCTGCTTGCTGAAGTTGGAAACTCAACTTCCGAAAGCCAGCAGCAATGTCGTTTTGGGCTATGTCAAATGTAAAAAGAGCACTTGAGAAATCCTCGGGTCTAGGAAGCCTGCTCTTAAGCGACAAGTTAATATTGTCTGAAACTTACAAAAACAGAAACTCTGTCAAAAGTTCATGCAGACATACATATGATACGATAATTTTAAGGACACATGTTTTGCACGTAGTGTAGGGGACCAGGAACTTGAGAGTATGTCCGAATTTCTACTTTTTAGTATTATCATCTAATCCACGCTATGCTATCAAACATACGTAAGTTGAGGGGAGTTGAATTTGTGGTGACCTTGATTGTAGAAAAAGGCTGTTCTTTCTTTGAACTGAGTGTAATGCTCCACTTGGATTTCAAGATTGAAAGGGCTGACGCCATTCTCGAACCACGATTCGTTAGGCCTCATAATAGTTGCACCACCAGTAGCAAAGTTAGCACCATTCTGGAAATTGGATCCGATTGAATCCAGGTATGCACTCAGATATGGTAGCCCAAGGTGATCAGCTTCAAGAAAACAAGAATTTCCAACATATATATTGATCATTGGAATTAAAAGAATGACTTTTCATCTTGAAATCATTTATCATTAATTCTTACCAATGAAGTCGATGATCAGACGACCATCAGAAGCTCTTCCAGCCGGCCTACCGAAGTATGTCTTGCCAAAAGGGGGTGCTGCTGGATAAAATGATGCTGAGATCCCTCCTGTGTCTGAATTTGAATCTCCAAAGTTGTATAGAGCGGGGTAATGACAATCCTCGGTCGTTTTTTTATCAGCCTTCGCTGCTACAAGGACTGATAAAACAAAAATCCAAATTCCAGAAAATGTTCTCAAGGACTCCATCTTGTATCTTCTTTACAGAAAACCAAATGAACAACATGAATTCAGTATATAGAGATATTAGGATGGAATGTGATATATTATTTATATATTACTATTATTATTAATTCAATCTTGTGACTTGACTATTACCCTAAATGATGTGAAAAGTAGGGTGAGGTGTTTCAAGTTTCAAACGAATCAATTACTACTGAAATATACCTAATTAAATTTACAAGCAGTTTCTACAATTTATTATTGAAGTTTTCAGTTTCACTATCATGTTTGAATCCTAGTCACTCTGTGAGAGCTGTTTTACTTGACTTGAAATTTGGCTTTGCCGGGCGACATCATGCCCTGCATATAATTACATTACATATAATATTAGTATTTTGCTAGTAATAATTGTCGTTGCTCAACAGTTGCATAAAATTAACGTTGCAAGTTACCACCCCGGAGGATGTCACGAGGGCTGTATTCCATTCATGTGATGCTGTCCAAAAAATAAAATAAGTACTTATGTAACATCATGTTTTTTTTTTAACTTTTTTCTCCCAAGAGGCTTGTCTTGTTATCATTTTTATATGGTGTTTAACTTCAAATTGTGGGAAGAGAAATAATATTTCTTTTGACTGATTTCACTACTGCAGGTCTAAAATAGTAATCCTCCTTTTAAGTGAGCTCCACTAACCACTCTGTAGACGGAGAATCCAACTACTGTTAAATAATAATTAAGAAATATTACGGGGGGCTGCAATCTAGTATAATCTTTAGAGCTCACCAACATTTCCATTAGCCCAAATTTCAGTTAGTGTAGTCAAATCAATATTCACAAAGCTGAGCTAGTCACCACTTAATTTTCTTCTGTGAATAAAACACGACCTACGCGATTCGCAATATTGTCTGGTAAATGATCTCATAATCATGCCCACAAATACTGTAACTGTAATTATTAATTCAATTTCACGATGAGTTGAATTTCAAGATTCTTACAACAGCCTGAAATGATAAAGAGCTTCTGGAAGTAGGACAATTAAGTCGAAAACATTTTACACTTTATGCTTATGACAAGCATGATCTATAGGTTTTGGAGGATCAGAAAATGAACCATTCAGTATACTATTGACTATCCAATGATTTGCCGCCTGAGAATAATGTAGACCATCCCAGCTTATATATGTTGTTGGAGAGCCACAGGATCCCCCAAATATTTCTGTATTATTAACGATTGTTCTCTGTCCGCACCAGACATTTACATTATTCTCGTGATGCCCGCAACAGATTTTCCGGGGGTCCATGAATCCTGCATGAAACCAGTTGCATTAATTAAGGCCATCATTTCGGGTCTAAAAGGTAGCCAATTCTAGTGTTATAACTGACTAAAAGAAACTCAAATCAAATTTTTTTTTTTTTTTTTTAATTTATCTTGGACATCAGAGACTTCCAAGTGTTGAATCCTGAGAGTTATTGATGCTTAGGATTACTGACCATAGTTATTGGCATTGCGGATTAACTGATATTTGGCGGTGTAGATGTCAACATAGATCAGGGTAGCCCGAGGTAGCTCCAGCCTAAGTTTTCCCACTCGGTTTTTAAGTTGCTGGTTGAATTCCATAGCCATGTTATTTTGAGCCCTGATGCAGCCATATTTGTCGATATCATCAGGGTTTGGTTTTTGGATGTAAACTGCTGCTGCTGGTAAGCAACCAATTGGTCCGGTATTATGAATCCAGAAAGCCCGCGCCCCATGTTGATATACATGCTGGAAATTAGACTCTCAAACATTCAGTAAATATTCCCCTAAAAGAAAAAAACAACGGAGAAAATGCTAAGCCGGTTCCACAGATGAACTTACTGTTACCGCCATAGCAAATTGATTAATAACGTCTGGAATTACTGCCTTAAGTTGTGTATCATTTAACTTTCTGAAACCAGCAGAAATGTCAGTCTGACCAATATCAAATGTGTAGAGAGCCCTTGAAAATTCCCGAGGTCTAGGAAGTTTATTGGCGTCACATGGATTTTTAACTGAAGATGGATCAAAGAATACTATTAATTTTCAAGATTAAGAACTGCAAATTCATATTCTAGTTTAGTTTTGGAGGCTGATGAGTAATGAAATTACCATCATGATAAAGTTCAATGGTTCTCTCTTTGAATTGATCAAAATGAGCGGTTTGGATATCGAGCGAAAATGGACTTATACCATTCTCAAATATTGATTCATTCTGCCTTTGGATGGTTGACCCTCCTGTGGCAAAATTTGCACCATGTCGATAATTTGCGCCAATGGAATCCAGATATGAACTCAAATATGGAAGCCCCAAGTGCTCAGCTGCACCGCAATATGGTTATAAATAAATAATATATATCAATAAACAAGAAGAAAAATAAGTTAATTAAAATCCTGTGCGTTATATTGTTGAACATGTCTTTTTACCAATGAAGTCTATGATAAGACGACCATCAGATGCTCTCCCTGCTGGCCTCCGAAAGAAACTTTGACCATATGGTGACGGAAAGGGTCCAAATGCTGCTGATATTCCACCAGTGTCTGAATTTGAGTCACCAAAGTTGTAGATTGCCGGGAAATCACAGGGTGGAGCTGCCCGGACGAATTCTCCCCTAGCATCCCAGGTCCCGGCCACTAAAAGCACCAGTACAGCAATGACCACTCCTCCAACCTCCTCCATTCTTCTCCTTAAGAAATACTTAACAAATATCAACGGGAAATGGAAGTCTGTTTTACACTAATAAATAAATAGAAGATACTAGTTTTGCTGTGTTTTATCACTACAATATATCATATATATCTAATAATCTAACGCACAACTATGTCAAAAAACGCTATATGCAATAGGGCAATAATTGTCAAAAGACTAGAAAATTTCACAAACACAACGTGACTGCAGCTGAACAATGTTCTTTTCCACTTCAAAAGCACTGCAACTCATCAACTTACCAAATTTAACGCCACTATTTCTGCACAACATTTTCCTTTTTCACTGCTTTTCACCATTCCTTTTCCTGTGAAGATATCAATTAATGGTTTAACCATAAATCTTGAAAAAATACATTGCTCGGTTCAGTAGGAGAAGGGAGAGAAATTTAAACAGAAACTAGCAAATGATTTTATTTAGGATGCCGGAATGACAATGGGTTAAGCTGAGCACAAGTACTGAGGACTCGGTTTTTGGAAAATGAAAATCGGATAATTTGATTTAGATTTTAGACGCTTGTGTCCTTGTGTCTACTCGACAATGTTACATTGTTTAGAGTAGCTGCATACGTGTTTGCTATTTTAGCTAGATAATAAGTGGAACCAAGCCAAGTCTATTCATGCTCAAGCCTCGCAGGTTCGTCTAATGCTCGAACCACTAGCCACAAAATAAACCAAAGAGATGTTACAATTTTTTCCTACACAATTTTTCTAAGACACACTTTTTCTCATTCATCATAGAAGGGTTGGATACATCAATGGAGAGAGCACTAACAACCCAATTTGGAACCTCTCTATAAGAACAAGAACTAGAGCTAGGTATAGCCCTTCTAGCTAAAGTATGAGCAACCACATTGGCTTCTCGCTTGATAAAATTGACCTTATACATATCCCGTTGCTGCAAAAGGAGTTTACAATCTTGAACCATAGTGCCAAACTCGGAGCTATCTGCCTCTGTAGAATGTAGAGCTTCCACAACCCCCTTCGCGTCCATCTCACTGACAACCGTGTTGAGTCCCAATCTATCCAACCACTGGATTGCCATCCTCAAATGCAACGCCTCCGCCTCCTTGACTGAAAACACTCCAGCAACCGATTCCAATCAGCATTCAATAAAATCTCCACTGTCACTGCACAAAATGACACCAATTCCCATCCTCCTCTCACCACAACTTAAGGCTGCGTCAACATTGCACTTTACAAAGCCTAAAGGAGGTTTAGTCCATCCCACTTGATTCGACTCCAGGCAAGGCTCTGGTTCCAGATTTCTTCTAGCATCCAACCACTCAAACAATGCCGCAAACCCAGCATATACAGCTTGGTTTAGACCCTTACATTTCTCTCTCCATATACTCCAAGCAATAGCACAAACTCGGTTGATG
>CAVNYN010271340.1:0-12279 GCA_963692815.1 Nyctanthes arbor-tristis
CAAATCACATCATTAGTTGATGTTATACTGTAATATCTATTTAGTGCCATAAAATGATATATTTTATGGTGTCTATTGAACACTATTTTATAGAGTCCAGTGTATATGTGGCAAGTATCCATTGGATACATTAGAAGATGTTAAGATGTAATATATTTCAATAGACACTTATTACGTATACACTAGACTCTATAAAATAGTGTCTATTATAAAAGTGCCAGATGTAGCAATAGGTCATTTTTAGTGATATGACACGAAGATCGCAATATGCTTCATTGTCATTCTTAAAAGAGAAATGTTACATACACCTATGTGCAAATAGGATACATCACATCAATGTGTCCTTTATTTTTATATTAAAAAAAACATTAATACACATATTTTTATATTAAAAAACATTAATACACCGCATTAGTGTGTCATTTATTTATATATTTTCTTCCTTCCATAAAGATAGTCTGATAGATAATTTTATGTAAATTAAGGATTAGTAGATAATGTAATAAAACATTTAATTTTACCTTATTTTTCATATATACCCTTGTGTCATTCATTGTTTGAAATATTTTTAATATATAGGTATTTGAATGACAATAATTAATTAGGGGCACATATAAAAATGAAACATTAAATAAATATTCAATATAATAAGTGGACTATCTTTTTGAGACGAACGAAAATAGAATAGTGGACTATCGTTTTGGCACAGAGGGAGTACTATCTAGTATTTCGGCAAATAATGATATCTCAAGATTTTTGGTTCTTAAAAAAATTGATTATTTACCAATTTCGATAAAAAGATTTAAGGAAGAAATCGACAAAAAGTTTTCAATTAAATGGTTCTAGAATAGAATTATAGCATGGCCGGTTGATTGTTGCTAAGTAATCCAATTTGAATGGGAATGCTTCTATTTCTATTGGTCGAATTGACCAAATAAATTGACATTTGGTGATGTCTCAGTCTAAACTTTGCACGATTATTAGAACATAAAACGAATGGTCAAGAAAGGTAATGAATACCATATTGATTGAGTTGAAAATAGAGATCACTCGTATATCTAACCTTATTCATATCAGCATCCCGCGGTTTCAATCTTAGATGAAAAATTGTCAACATAATAATAATAATAATAATAATAATAATAATAATAATAATAATAATAAATTTACTCAATAATAATAATAATAATAATCAATATAGTATAGAATTTGTGCAACTACGCTCCGTTTATGACTATTGTTAAATGTATAACTTCCACTTTTGAAGTGCAGCAAATGATATATCTCCCTATTAACTAACCGGTTGATAGAAATTAAAGTATTTCATAGAGAGAAATTGATGGGCAAAACTATGAATTGGATTAACCAGTGAACTAATATGGAGGTATATCATTACTCAGATATTACAACACATTTTTTTGTATAACCCCACCACACTGTAATTACTCTGAATTTCCTTTATATATATATATATATATATATATATCCACAACATCTTCTTTTCGTTGCACTCTTATCCCCCAACTTTCTATTAATTAACAATTATTATTATTCCCTTAATGACATTTTCAATTAAAAAAATTTACTAATTTTACTTTAAAATAAGGGGAATATATGGAATGTTCTCTTTGTCTTTTCATATTTTTTTTACTCAATATAAAATATTTAGCATATTTATGCAATGAAATTTAAAGTAGCAATGGTTAGCGAGGACGGTGATAATTAATTGAAAATTACGAATAAAAATATGATAGTAAAGTGATCGCAAGCAAATACTTTAAGGGCAAACATCCAGTTGTGGTGATTGTAAAAAATTAAGATTCCAGCGTATGGAAAAGAATGAAGAATGTACAAACTTTGATAGAGCCTCACATTGCTTGGAGGTTAGGCAGTGGATCAAGCTCTTTTCTTTTTTAAATAATAAAACTGTCAATTTTACATAAAGAGGAGGAAAATTTACAGCCCAGAAAAACTGTCAACCAGGGGATCAAGCTCTTTTTGATTTGATCAGTGGATGGTTTCTAGTACTATAAGTCAATATGTTCAACCAAATGTTACCAGTTCTTGTATGAATGATAAAGTGGTTGATTTCCTGCTTGACAACAGATGGAATGAGCCTAAATTAAGAAGCTTCTGCCTAATAATCTGGTTCAAATGCTAAAGGAGATTCCTCTATTAGATGGAGAATATCAGATTTTTGACTTTGGAGAAAAAGGTAAGTTTTCTTAAAATGCAAGGCTAATCAAAGAAGTTATGATCTGATCTGGGCTAATAACTTATTGCCTAAACTCTCAGTCTTTAGTTGAAGGTTATATTATGAATGGATTCCTATTGATCTTATTATGAAGAACAGAATCGGCTTGTCTTTAGCATCTAAATGTGAATGCTGCATTGATGAAGAAAGCATATTTCATATGCAGAGGTAGCCCTAAAAGTGTGCAGGTAGTGCAATCGCACAGGGCCGCAACATCTTAAGGGCACCAAATTTTTTTATATATAAATGTGTAACATTAAAAGTTATGAAAAACTTTTAGATTTTCATTTATCAAAAAGTTAGATATTATTGAGACACATTTTTTTAAAAATAGTTTTGTAAAAGTTATTCAGTTAAAAATTAGAATGTATTTTATTATTTTAAAAAGTAAACAAGGCCTGTATTTGAAATTTAGATTTATATGATCAAAACTTAAAAGTAAATTTATCACTCTCATACCACAAAGTCAAAAAGTTAAAACGGAAAAAAAAATGAAAGGGGCACCAAAAAAATAATGCTTTTAAATGTGAAATAGATTTTTCTTTTTTCTTTTTTAAAAAGAAATCTTTAGTTAAATAAAAGGACACCCGTTTAAAATGTCGCACAGGGCACCCAAAATTTCAATGCCAGCCCTGTTCATGTGTTTGTATTGGGAGAGGTTGCCACTGAAGTTCGGAAACACTTTTATGAAAATTCTGAGTTTCAACAGTGTTAAGAGAAACAACTCAAGTCTCTTATTAAGCAGTGGTACTTCAACGGTCAAATTAGTGTGTACCATCGTCTGCCTTAGGTGGTTTGTTGGTATATATGGCTAGCAAGAAATGAGAGCAAACGCTATAAAAATCAGTGAGTGCAAATATAATCATTACGGCTGTGGAAGGGCATTTTAATGGACTTCCTGACATTATGAATAAGAGGAAAAAGATAACTAAGAAGGTCATTTTAGTACAATGGGAGAAACCGGCAGAGGACTACATCAAATTCAACACTGATGGGAGTGGTAGAGGTCATGGTGAGACAACTATTGGAAGAGCGGTAAAGGATGATAGAGGTAGTTTCATCTTCCCATATTGTGAGAAATTGGAACCCCCTTCAATAATTGAAGCTAGAATACAAGCAATTCTCTGTGGCCTAAGATAACGTGGCAGCAGGGGGTTTTATAAGCTTCTTGTTGAAATGGATTCTAAGAGTGCCTATCAATTGATTTAGCAGAAGGATAAGGGTCAATGGAGGCTTCTATATGCATTGGTTGAAATTAGGAATTTTATAAGAGAGCATCACATAACCATCAAACATATTTGGAGAGAAATGAATATAGCTACAGACTACATGGCTAATAAAGGATAGGAAATCTGTTGAAGTGCTCGCTTTACTGTTTTAAATATGCCAAAGAAGATGCGTGGGATTATCCGCACAGAGAGAGTAGATATACCTTAAGTTAGAATGAGCGTCTCTAAGTAATTGTGATTCTTTGTTTTTTTGATTGAATTGATTTGTATTGGGAGGTAGCACCTCTTTTACATTCATTTACGTGTCATTGCATTTATGGTTATAGGGAACGTGTACTTGCATGTGACTTGGAGGTGAGGCTCACATGTCTTCCCTTCATGTAACTTTGATTTTACATTTAATAAAATTTATACCTCGAGTTTGGATTTTCGAGTTGAAATATTTTCCCTAAAAAAAGAATAAAAATGTGATAAAAAAGTTGCGGACCTAAGTATAACAAATAGTAAAAGATTAAGGCATTTAAAACAAATAAATTGTAATGTAATTAGTAAAAAAAAGTTGTGTCAATATAACCACCCTTATGATTATTTAGATATTAGTTAAATCCAAGAGTAAATTATTTCAAAGACTATTGGACTTTAAAAAGTTATAAAATTATTTCATGAGTAGTGATAGGTGTACTGCGATAAATTGCTCGAGAGAAAACTTGAGCTGAGATCTCGCGAGAAATTGACTACCCCAAACCCCCCGCCCGCCCACCGCAAACCCCCAAAATTGCTCTCACGCTTTAAGATTGCGTCTCTCTTCTCCCTCCTGAAAACCTAGCGCCCCCGTGCTCTACCCTCATCCCTAACCCATCTCCGGCAAATAAGCACGAGGAGTTTGCCGGCTACAGAAGGAAGGCCGGCTGAAGAGAGGAGAGTGAACCGACACGAGTCGAGGAATCCGGTGGCCCACATTGTCCGCTGAAAGAGGAAAGTTCGGTGGCCTAAGTTCTGTGAATCCGGCTGAGGAGAGTGAAAGACCCAAGTTCGGTAACCCACATTGTCCGCAATCCGGTGGCCGCCGACGATGGAAGCAAGTAAGTGGTTCTGCATTTGTTTTTTTTTTTTCTGGGAAAAATTTAAATTACTGCTGTGAAGGAAATTTTTTTGTGTATCTACGACTGTGTATCTATTCAAACATACGACTGTGTATCTATGATAATTTTTGTGCAATAAATCCAAAGTAAAATTTTACAGACAAACTGAAAAATAAATAAATCAATAAATAAAAAAACCAAGAACAATCGAAAGAGTGTGTTTATCAGAACCTCAGAAGACCCACAGAAACAGCAGAAAATTTGACAAATTCCGAAGAAGAAAAGGATGGGTATTTCAGCTGATCATCATTATAATACAATTCTAGTTAAAGTAGAATATCATGGAAGGAGACAGTGAATGGTTGGGAAAAGAAGATGAACTGGGTTGTTTTATGTAATGTGAACTCTAATATTATATTGTATATCAAGAAAATGTTGCAACTTTTCCACATAATTTTAATTTATTTAATGTTATTACCCGTTTATCTTTCAATTTCCTTTTCCACCATAACGCCTACACAAACTCTTTTTATTCAATTTCAATCTCATGGTGAAAAAGGTGCTGAAGATTTTGATTTGATGAGTAACGTAGTGCACTGTGATTGTGCCGTGATGGGGTTCTGAGAGGTTCTTTGGTTGGCTTGGCATCTTGGTGTATTTTCTTTTGAAGTCCTTTGTTTCCTCCTGTGTGTTTGGGCTTATTGCTTTTGTTGGCGGATGTTTTGATTAGGCTAGTTATGCTTCTGGAATCTTTTCTTTGGCCCTACTGTTATGTGGAGTCTGGACTTTGTAATGTTTTTTTTTTTTTTACTAAATAAATCTGCCGCCTCTTTGGTGGTTTTGTCAAAAAAAAAAAAAAAAATTCCTCCTTTTATTCTTTTTGACTTTCAACAGAGTGACAGATTCATGTGTTATTCAAGGGGGGAAAAGGGCTCCATTATTCTTTGAATGTATAAGGAGAAAATAAACAGATCAGAAGTGTCAAAAGTAAAGCAGACCATTAAGAGAAAAGCAAGCATCTTTTCTACCGATGCCGCCTTCAAAACTTGTAACTGTAAAAGCTTTTGTGTTCCTATAAGAAGTTTGTTTTTAAGTTTGTTGTCAATTTTTGGTTTTTCTTACGGTTTTTCTTCTGTTCGCCGTTTGGTTATGTAGCAGCCGGAATATCCGGTGTAGGATGCTGAATTTGGAGTCTGGCTCATTCTGAATTACAATTATGGAGGAGAACTGGCATGGCGATACACTAGTAGTGGCGGTGTTGACATCACAGAAGCCGTGGGTTCATCAAACATGCCACGGTTCTAGTTGTGACCTCACCCATTGACCTCGGGATCACTGTTTTTCGGCATGTAATTTAAGTAGAACTATGTTTGAATATGATTTATTAGGTGATGGGGTGTATTTTAACATTATCGGAATTGACTTGTCTTTAAATTCTGTAAGTGTAGCGTATAGTAAGCACATACGATGTTTCTATAGTATCCCTTGTTGACTGGGTTTAACACAATCGTCCAATATGTTCTGGTTCACATTTATGTCATTGTGTTGTACTTACGGGCAGGCCAAGTCACACATTTGGGGGAGATTCTGTCCATTTTTCCCCATTTTTTGTACCGGTAAAGTTAAACACACTACGATCTATAGGTGCAATGGAAAAAGGGTTCGAGAACATATATAAGAAAACAACATAAATGAGTGGTATGTATACCACCTTGTTCAAAGGAGCCATAAAAGGTGCAAGATCCAAATGGATTGAACACAGGCCCTGATCATCTCATTGAACACAAAAGGATTGAAATAACACAATTAAGCCACCAAATCATATCAACGACAATATCAAAATATCCGAACACAAATGTAATGCATAGACAAAAAGAATTAGAATTTCATCAATGAAATTAAACCTAGTACACATCACTGTCCCGACCTAGTAAATCTACGATTAACTGCTATATTTATATAACTCGTTACATAGCCTACACTATTACTAGAATTAATAGGAATTTTGCTACACATCTCGCTCTCTCTTGTTCTTGTCATAGGGAATGGTCAATTTTAATGTGATTTTCCCACCGTCAGCCATTGTTGCACGTGCAAACATATCAACGAGTTGACAAACACCTTCATTTGCAATTTGCACATCTTCCCTTGCATCTCGACCTCCAATACTGCTACCTTCACCGTCGTCCCATTTGAAGTAACTACACTCGGTGCAGTTAAAGAACAGCCTTGTTTTTGCCAACTTTTGTGACCAACCATCTTTGTATACCTATGGCACATTTAGGGCACTTCTTCTTGTAGGGGCATGCATCGAAGCAGCGATCAGGGATATCCACAGTTGGTCAACATTGTTCACCCCTGCATATGGATTACAACAATTATGGACATAAAACTGCTAACATATTAACTAAACCACATCAAGGACCATGGCAGTAATCACAAAAACTATCAATGTTAATTCATGGCAGTAATCACAAAAACTATCAATCTTAATTCATGGCAATAATCAATACTCTTATTCATTCTTGATTCATAGCAGTACGAAGACAATATTCATGGCAGAATCAATGAACATATATTCATGTGTGGTTATGATTATTGACTGATACATTATGCACAAACTGCCCCAGCATGTATAGAAATTTGAAACATCATCACATTATTGCCATGTGAATTCACAGAAAGTTAGATGGACACTAAACAGCAAGAAATATAACAACAGAAGATTGCAAATCTACAACAGCAAGAAAAATAACAAGCTTGACAGTTGGCCCCTAAACAGCAAGAAAAATCACAACATAAGATTGCATATCTAACAACATTAGTTAGCCCCTGAACAGAAAGAAAATAATCTTTGTGAATTCACAGAAATTTAATTACCCAAAAAATCTCACAAAAAAACAGCAAGATTGCATAACTACAACATAAGCATGGAAAAATAAAACCCTTTCTCCTTATAAAAGTTCACGAAAACCCCATAAAATTTTTACTTTGCTGGTCCAAATCACAAAATAATCATGCAACAAATCTTCATGGCAGCAGCAAATAGCCTCGGCAGAATAAACACAAAATAATCGAACAAAAAAGGTTCATGGCAGCAGCAAAATGGAAAAAGCAGAGAAATAGCAAAGAAGATTAATCAAATTCTGCTTATCACACAAAATAATGAAACACCAAATCTTCACTTCCAGCATGAAATTAGCAACGGCAGCAAATAAACCTCAAATAATAGGAACAGAATAATAGAGGAACAAGAATAATGGCCCAAACAATACTCACCGGAATCGCTGGAACGACCGACCGAGACAACCGAGACGCGTCAGGCTTGCCCAAACAATAATTGCTTCAGGCTTGACGATCGAGACGCAACTCAATCGCGCTGGAACAACTCGAGCCGGTTCAATTCTAATAATTTCTCGCCAGAAGAAGTACGAATTGCGCTGACTGGAGATCGCGATCAGAGTTTGAATGGTGTTAGATTCACAGATTCCCTTTGTCCTTTGTCTTTCAGACATGGGAAAGAATGGTGTCTTTCGGAGCGTGAGTAGAGAAGATTCAAAATGAGGGCATTTTCGACAATACACCGGTTCGGGCATTCCGTACGCGATATGATGTACAAGTAGCATTTTCCTTATTTCATTTATTTCATACGTTATTAAAGCATGTCCAACCGTCTATCTATTTTGAAAGAGAATATTTCACATTTTAAGAAATATCTCTAGATTAAAGAGTAAAATGTTGACTCTTTCCAATAAACTCTTTATTGTTGACTCTTTATTTTACTTTTTACAATAAACAACTATTAAATTCCTTTATCTTAAATTTTAATATTTGTATTCTAAATAATTGTGCGTGTATAATATTCTAGATAATTGTACTCTAGACAATTTGGCTCCATAGAAGAAGTAATAGCCAATAAAATCTATTGTACTTGTATTAAATCAAGAAAGAATAATTGAAAGTTGTAGACATCGTTAAATTATTAGTGAACTTGACTATCCAAAAACTCCATTCTTTATTTTGAAAAGTTAGCTAGTGTAGAAGTAAAACTAATTTTTGTCAAACCTTGATGCATTAGGTTCTCACATTTGTAATGTAGTTGAGGAGCATTTTCACAATCACTGGAGATACTTTGGATGATGTTCTCTTCAAGCTCTGAATTTTTGCTTCAGTTTCTGCTTCAAGCCGCTTAACTGTTGAGTCGGCAGTCCCATTTGACTGCAAAGATCAAGCCATATATTAGGAGACTAGGGTATCCGGGCCGGACCTGTAACTTCTGAGGCCCTAAACAAAATTTAAAAAATAGGCCCCGTAGTGATTATTTTTTATTTGTAAATAATATGTTAAAAATAATGTAAGAAACAACAAAAATACTAGTTATTATTACGCAATAATAATAATCAATAATATACCAATCAATAAATAATGCTAAACTCATTGGAATTTTCTTTCCTTTTTATTGAGTTTTTTTTTTCTTTTTTCTTTGAATGAGTTGGGTTGTGTAAACGAAGAGCTACATAACATTTTAAAATTTGTAGTAGTACTTGAATTCGAAATTTTTCTTTTTTTTTTTTGTTTGATAGATAATAAATATGAAAGAAGATAATTAAAGATTATGAAGAGAATTTAGTAGATTGAATTTCAAAAGGTAAAAATATTGAAATATTAGAAAGATGTGAAACAATCTAGAGAAAATAGGGGATAAATTATTATAAAATAATAATAATAAATATGTAATTATGTTGCATGACACATTCTCAATTATTAAAGTGAATAGCCAAATTTTTTTTTAATTGGGCCCCTAAGAATTTTGGGCCCAAAGCATGTGCCTCTTGAGCCAATGCTCAAGTACGGCCTTGATCAAAATCCATATACATTCATGACATGCTGAACAAAATGGAGTGGAAGTACCTCGGAAATACTCTTTCGGTACTCGGATTCCAAATGGGAACGGTAGTTTGCCACTTCCCTCTCAGCTTCTTCCTTGGCTTGCCTCAATCTTGATGTTTTCACTGAAGAGAAAAGATTCCATCATCAGTAAGTAAGAATCATAAAATGAAATGAAAATAAATGATTTCATAGGACAACAGAAGGTCTAATTCTGTACAGTTTTTTGCAGTGGTCATAATTTGTTGAGCCTCCTGCTCAGCACTCAATAGCATCTGAATAGCTCCTTGTCCTCTCATTGGATCCATTTCAACTATTAAAATACAAAGGTCCCCTAAAACAAAAAAAGGCAAGTTGGCTAAATATGTTGCCAGACATTTGGCTTGCCACACATCTGGCATTAGATCATTAATCAATTTATAGCCAATTGATCTGTGTTGATTTGCCAAACTGTCTCATATCAAAGTTTTCTTAGTGAGCAAGTCTATGGTTGCCACCCATTTACAATTGTTTTCTCAAAATTTCTACCTGTCAGCTTCGATTAGGGCAATGCTATATATCTATTACCGTTTCAGATAAAAAGGATTTATTAACAATCAAATATCACCTACAGATCTAAAACCAATAGATATCAAATATAAATTTCAGTTAATAATAAGATAAATTAAACCCATTTGACATAGTAATGAATGAGGAAATTCGGAGAAGACAATGGATTATTATTATTATTAAGATCCAAGTCAAAGATAAAAAAAATATAGACTAAGAATATCTGTTTAAATGAAAAAAAGAATGCAATGAATTAGAACCATAATTACCCGTTTTACAGAAATGTGCCAAGAATAGAATGAGAAAATTTTCCTTTCCACAAAAAAATGGGCAAGAGAATGGAGATAAGGGAAGTAGTTTTCCCCGCATGTAGTAGTCTCAGTTATATTTATGTTTTGGGTTCCATAAAGGGAAAAAGAAAAAAGCCACTTTTTCATATGACCATACGCAAGTCCGCGGACTTGCTTACATGTAGTCATTTCTTGATGGTTTGAGGCGTATTTTTCAATTTCTTTTATTAATGTATTTTTCTATTTGGACCCGTTTGATTGTGATATACACGGTTCATTTTTCTCTTTATTTTTACTGGTGCACCCCTACGTGTCAATTGTATGAAAGGTAATTATTCAAGATTGATTTTGCATATTAGATAAGGTCCAACAGTAATTTTCGCTTATTTCTTAAGATAAACGGAATTTTAGATTTTTACGAGTTACTCTCATTTCATGAGTGGATATATATAGGGTATGGCTCGCATGAGCTGCAGCCGAGCAAGCCCAAAAAAAAAAATTTCTTGCCTCAAGAAGAAAAAATTAAAAAGTGAGTAGTAAAAAATGTTTTTTTTATATCACCTTATTTAAACTAAAATTTTTCTAGTGGCGCAAAAAACTAAAATTTTTCTATAGTCCGGCCGGTATAAAAAAAGTTATGGATCTGCATCTAGCTAGTTACTTTTGTCAACGTTTTAAAATTCGAAATCAATGTTGTTTATCACAAGAAGTAATATAGATGAGAAGTTTACCAAAAACACTACATATTTATAGTGTATTTACAATTTGCATACCGTATGTTTGGAAATAACAATTTACAACCTACATTTCATTTAGTATTAACAAAATACACTTTTTATTGAAAAAAATTAAAACATTATTTCTTTAGACGAAATTACCTTTTATGACTAACAAATCACAAATCACACATCATATATTATATTTTGTAACACTTTACATACCATTTAGAAAATACTTATAATTTTTATTTCAGTTTATAAAGTAGGAGAAAATATGAATTTGTCCTTAACTTTCAGTAAATAAGTTTTACTTAATGTTTAAAAAAATAAAGTTAAGTTATGCATGATATTTGGAACTATATTGTAGTTTAGTCCCCCCCCCTTTCATCTTTATTCATATTTATTTTTAAACAAGAAAAATAAGACAATCAAAGGAGTAGAATTACTTATTATAAAAATGTAAATATTTTCAGTATTGATGATTATGACGATGACTCTTTGCTCTCAATTTGCTTATTATAATTCAATTATAATATATAGTTATTTTTTTTTTTTTAAAACATTGCAGAACAAAAGTGGAAAAGAAAACAATTGACAAAAGAATTGTTAATTCAATATATTTTAAAGAATAATGAAATGGTGTGTAAAGTGTGTTTTTCTTTTTTTTTTTCTTTTTTTTTTTGGTGCAAATGGTATGTAAAGTGTTAGAGATGTGATTTGCTAGTCACAAAAGGGTATTTTTGTCACAATAAATATATTTTTTTAACTAGAGATGTGTTTTGTAAATTGTAATTTCTTAAAACACGATATGCAAATTGAAAATAAACTATAAACATAAGGTATATTTCATAAATTTCCCAATATAGATTTATGTCCCGCGGTGAACTATGTATATATGTCAAATTTAACATATAGACATGTCAAAATTAGAATTTTCTTTTTAAATATGCTACTGATCTTTGAATGAAATTCTGATGTGCAATGAAATAAATAGATGAACATTAAACATAGTTTAATTTCTAGTTTTGAATTTGGATCAAATTTACTTTAACGGGCCACGTTCTATATTTCATAGTTGGTGTGCAGTAGCCTTCTATGCATACTAGTAGGATATTTTCGATTGAAAATTCTACTAAAAAAATAATTTTATAGTCAAATTTAAACTAATAATAATATATGTTTTTTTAAAACATACCTCATAAACTAGACTAATGTGCCATAGTAGTTGGCATGCTATCTTTTATCATAGAGGTCTTGGATACAATTTCT
>CAVNYN010271341.1:0-20415 GCA_963692815.1 Nyctanthes arbor-tristis
TCGGACAACTCAACTCTCTTTGTGGGGAGTGATGTGCTATGAAGTAAGTGGGTACATCCTCATGGCGTGTTGCTAGGTGCCATGGTAAAGGATGTTTGTTACTTCTAGAGGTTATATTTACACACGGGCATTGGTTGACAGTGATGCAAGGTGTGTGGTTGTAGTAATGTTGATGGCTGATGAACTCTCAGAAAAGTCAACAAGAGAGTTGCACCACAATTTTCAGCAAGTTTATTTTGACATTGAGCCGATGAAATGCTTGGAATTTGTTGTTAATTCTAAGTGATTATACTCATGTGGTGGAGTATGAGACTGTCAAAGTGTCAAAAGCTTACCTGGAAATTTCTCAAGTATTGTGTAAAAGACCAGAGAAGACGAAGATTTTGGCTTATTTTGGCAAGTTGGAGATTGTTGGGTTTATTGTCAAAAATAATCCAAAGTTGAAAAGGAAAAGGAAAAAATGAGAGTTCTTAGAGGAAAATGAATCCAAATCCTAGAAGGAATTGTCTTGTCTTCCAAGTAAACAAAGTCTATAAATAATTGTGTTTTCCTCTTCTTTTAGAGAAAAGAGTGACTTGAGTCTTTGAGAGAAAAATTAGCGAGCTTAGCATCTTGTGAGTTTTTCTTATAACTCTTTGAGGTTTGTTCAAAAAGTAGAAAATTAGGTGATGTAGAGCTTGAGTATTTTTCTTGTAATACTTGAGGGTTGTGGGTTAGTGAGTGAAATTCTACATGGTTGTAGTGACTTGAATCATATAGTGAAAAGCTTTGATAGTCCGTAAATTTATCTTCGTTCTTTTATTTTTTCTTGTCTCATTAAATTCCTTAAACAACTGTCCTGTCAGGCGTAATTGGAGAATTTACATTAATTCCCAACAACAATTCCTTCCACTTTTAAATTAATTAAAATATGAAACATATCCTATCTCATTTCTTGTCCCTCAGTTTCCTACGTTAATTATATTTGAAGATTTCTTCACTTATTGAGAGTGAATGAGTTAAAGATTAATTCCTAGATTAATTAAAGAGTTTTATAATAATTGATTTTTCTACCATCAAAACTCTGAGTGAATTACTTATTTTGACGGCAAGCTGGAGTTATTATAGAATAATTTTCTTTATCAAACATAAGACAGAAACATAATTATTGACTGTATGTTTGGTAAGTGCTTTGCTTGTTTTTATGCTTAGCCAAACTTATTCATTACTAGTTAGGAATCATGATTGATATAATGTACTAACTCCATTGAATAAGAATTTAAATCACGGATCCGAAATCTATTTGTGTGATACTGTTTTTGATTAATTTCTCCAGGGCCTTCTCCTGGAAAATTATTAACTTGGCATATCCAGGTTAAAATTGATTTTGATGTCGGGAGCTACCTATCTTGCTAATCTTTTCAGTAAGTTGTTTATCTTTGTTCACATACCCGAAGTTGTCATGTTTTGTCAGAGGATTAAAGAATCTTCACGACCGCCAACCTCCAATGATCCAGAGAGATCCTAAATTGTCCGATATTCTTCTGGATTGAAACTTCAATGCCAAGGTATAATGATCAGGTTATTTTATCTCATTATGGTTGTTAAAATATCATTCTTCCAACTTTACTGCTAACCTTTGATATTAACAAATGGTTTTGCGCTTTTCCTTCAGATTCTGATTTCAACCTCAGTGGAAACTCGAACAAGAAAACATCCAAGCTTTTAGGAACTTTGGATTAATGTATTGCTCCAGGGTACCTCCTAGATGGTATGCCCAATTTCTATTTCTGAAAATTTATCATTAAATTTACAAGTATGCTAAACAAATGCAAGGACATTGGTGCAGTCTAATTAAGAGCTTGTTCTTTGGAGTTCTGTGAAAGATTTGACTTATGAAATTGAATTTTAAATAGAATGTGTGCGAGGAATATAAAAAAAAGATTATTGGGAATAACTGGTAGGAATATGATATAATTGTTGTATGAATATGTGGTTATCTAGACTATAATCAGGATGTATCCTGCCTAGCTACTCTCTTGGTGTAAAGTGTAACATGACCTAGATATGTCTAGCTCAGGTATGAATGCGGAAAATAAAAACACCAAAATTGTTGACACAGAAACCCAACTGAGAAAACTGCGGACACTCTTGCTATAGGGCAAATCAATCAACTAATCACAAGGTAAGTTTAGTATAGAGAAAGATAATTAAGTGCTATCGCAATAGAAACAAAACATTCAAAAGGAAAATTTATAAAAGACTCCCTCTTTATACCTTTGGATATGTTAACAACTCCCGTTGTTTCTTTTTTCTCTCGCACGCCTCCCGGAACATCCATCAAACTCGTAGAAATCTCCTGAACTCATCTTAGGACACTTAACTTCCTAAACTATTTGAACCTTGAGTGGATTGAGTCCTTTGATCGGACTTTATGTGGTCGCCTACCACATACTATTAAAGGTTGCCAAGCTAAACACAACTTTAGAAGTATATAAGCAAGTTTGCAAGAATTAAATCTTGCAGGTAGCAGTGTGTTTCTTCTCTCCTCTCGGTTGAGCTCCAGGAAATATTCTGCGTAAAAGGCTTTGCTCAACTCGTATGCTTTCATCGGCCTACAAGAATTATTTATAGATTTAGTGTTTTAATTCTTGTGCAAGCCAAGAATGAAAGATACCAAAGACAAATAAACAAGAACAAGGAAATGTAGAATTGTATATTATCATAAACACATATTTTCCTAATCC
Source organism: Nyctanthes arbor-tristis (assembly GCA_963692815.1). Taxonomy (NCBI): domain Eukaryota; kingdom Viridiplantae; phylum Streptophyta; class Magnoliopsida; order Lamiales; family Oleaceae; genus Nyctanthes; species Nyctanthes arbor-tristis. The sequence goes on from CAVNYN010271341.1 coordinate 2,727, forward strand.
TAATTGAACTTTACATGCACATATAGAACCCTAGTTAAACATGGTAATCTAAGATAACTTAAACTAGGAAATATTAAACTTTGCATGTATATCGAATTCTTATGCCTCAAGACAATTACACATGCCCCAAATTATCTTTCGGCCTAAGAGAACATAATTTGCATGCTAATATAATATATCACACGTGAACATTCTTCATGCAAATGTCGTGACATATTTTGACACGTAGATAAAAAAATTGAGAAATTCTAAGGGGATATGAAAAAGGGGATATTTTTATGTGGCACACTTATATAAGATGATGAAAAAATAACCATGTAGTCATCACCCAATGAATCTGTCTATTTTCATGTCCCCTCAGAATTACTCAAAAAAATTAGGAACGCCAACCTATAAGATTTCTTGTACTAACATATTTGATGCTTTTTTCTTTGACCTTTGAAATTGTAGATATATATAGCTTTTCTATTAAGACTGAGAGTTGTTCCTTTGCGCTTCGAATTTTCAGAGATAAAGGTTTATAAACGATGGAAATTGTAGTTTGAAAAGAGAAGGCCATTAGTAAAGATGTGGCTTCTCATTGTATTTTTCATTTCATTTGGTTCATTTATTTAAATGATGAATCAATGCTAGTAAATTACGTAAACTACGTGCATATTCTATTAGTTTTTTTTCCCCGCAGAAGCGTTAACTCTTTCTTTATTTTGTGATGTGAGGTAATAACATTGCATTGTGGTGAAAATATTGCAAGAAAACTTGCATGTGATTTCTCAAGTTGTATTGATTTGTCCACTTGTTTTGTTTCAATTTATTTTTTCTTTAAATATATATATATTTTTTTACGGGGACCAATTTATTTTTTCTAAGAATGTACACGTGCCATCTACTTTACTTATATGTTCTCTATTTATTGGTTGTACTTGCAGGTTCCGTGGATGGCTAGAAAGGGCCACATCAATTGTTCTCATATCTGGGGGAAAAAAATGAGGGCGATTCATAATTCAAGCTGTGTTTATTAAAAAGGATTTTTTTGCCCTTTTCAAATCACAGCTCTTTTCCCTGTCATTGATTTACTTGTTTTCAGTCGTAGTTTATTGTTTCTTGATGTACCGCGAATCCTTTTTCCTCTTGATGTTATTTATAGCCTTTATACGATTTTCTTTCAATTTTGTTTCACCATTTACACAAAAACATCCTTCCACTCATGGGCTTATTGTCCTCCTTATTTAGTGTTAGCATGCACATACAATCTGTGACTGATTGTCAAAATTTTTTTTTTAATTTTATATACATATGGTTATATGTGGTAATACATGGGTGACTAATTTTAATGAATGTATGATAATACATGTGTGACTGATGTTAAGGGACAAGACTTATTTCAACTACCTATATTATGTATTTTCACGTACATGTGAGTGTAGGACATCATACTCCGGGCGGGTGCATGATAAAATTTTTGATTTGGCTGTTGGCATCTTTATTTACTACCTATCATTCATGTTGGCTGAAACGTGAGTACTTCGCCTTACATTTTTCTTGCCAAAATCACCCCCCAATTTATTTATTTCTTTATTTTTTGGTTCTTAATTTATGTGCCTCGATATTTGTTCCCATTGTTAATAAACTTTAAGCTAGCCAAGTTGATGTGAAAAAATAACAATGGCGTATTTTCCCAATCTCTTAAGGCATTTTTTTGACGCAAATTTATGGCATTTTTGGTTATACATATGTATAAGATAACTGCAACGTGAAACTAACGACTCGTGGGACGCACATGTCGATCCTAGTGTTAAAAAAGGATGTCAGTTTATTCAATATATACCTATTAACCAAGAAAAAGAAGGGTAAATTTAATAAATAGTTCCTGAATTTTTAAATTGTAACTACTAACTCACTATACTTTGAAATGTAACTCAATAGTCACTGAATTTTGAATATGATTCACCATCCATCATCACTTCATTAACACCTGTTTGCACATGTGGCTGATGGTGTTACATGCATGGCTAACGGTGTAAAATATGAACTAATTTTACTCACTAAACTTAAGAGTGAGTTAATAAATAGTCAGTGAACTTTGAAAGCATAACCATCTACTGACTGAACTTTGAAAATATAACTACTTACTCACTAAATTTTGAAATGTAATTCAACACTCACTGAACTTTCAATCCGTAATTATTTATTCAATGAACTTTAAAATATAATTCAATGCTCACCAAAATTTCAAAGTATAAGTACTTACTAAACATTGAATGTAACACGAATAAAACACTTGGCTCAAGAAGTTTGGTGAGAAAGTTCGAGAAGTGTAATTCATATTACATTCATGTTACATTCAATGTTTAGTAATTACTTATACTTTGAAAGTTTAGTAATTACTTGAACTTTGAAAGGTTGGTAAGTCTTGGATTACGTTTTTAAGTTCAGTAAATAAATAGTTACGGATTGAAAGTTTAGTGAGTATAGGATTACATTTCAAAGTTTAGTAAGTAGGTGATTATACTTTCAAAGTTCGGTGAGTGCTTAGTTACATTTTCAAAGTTTAGTCAATGTTTATTAGTTCACTCTTAAATTTAGTGACTAGAATAAATCTATACTTTACACCGTTAGCCACATGTGCAAACGGAGTTAATGAAGTGATAGATGATGAATCATGTTGAAAGTTCACTGAGTACTGAATTACGCTTTAAAGTATAGTGAGTTTATATTTACAATTTGAAAGTTAAGTGACTATTTATTAAATTTACGCCAAAAAAGACAGATGACAAATTTAAAACTTTTTCCGCAACAACTTAGGAATTTATAGAGAAATATCATTCAGAAAGATAATAACTTAGAAATATTCAGGTCGAAACTGGAAGGTTATTCAGAATGTTTTGCAGCACGATACAACTTTCTTCTTCTTGTCTTCTTCCTACCGAAGAGTATGGAAGTTTTTTGGTTTCTTAATCTTTTTACTTGAAGCAAATATTTCTTCGTCGGACCAAATTCCAACTGTTAATCCAGCAGCGTAGGCAGCTCCAACGGTCGTTGTCTTTACGTAAATTCAATATTTTAAAATATTGCTATTTCAACGTTAAAAAATTATAGAGACTAATCAATAACAGTTTTCCAAAAGTTTTTACTAATCGAATTTCGACCCTGTTTTCATATTTCAATCTTGGTTACTGCTTTAGTTCATATTTGTTTTAAAGTTTTATTCTAAACTTTTAAAGGGTACAAGAATCCAGGCAAGTGTTGATGTCGAGAATATAAATTATATGGGATGATATATTTCGAGGTTAAGAAAAATGACCTCATGTTCAAGGGGGCCAATCACGAGGGAAAAATAAAATACAATGATAATTGAACAGGATCTTGCTGATTATTCTTAATTTTCATAGAATTTATATAAATTCTGTACTTTTGAAGATGTCTTTGATACACCGCGATCTAAAGACTCATTTATATTTGGTAAGCACCATTACATTTTTCTTTGAACTTTCCATGAATGTGTGCTAGGTAGCATTCTTTATTTTATAATAACAAGTATTGGTTTTTCATATTATAATCGCAGAAGTTTTTGGGAAAATAACCTGTTGAAGTATATAGACCGGGAAAGAAATCAATATTTTTTTTCTGCTGGAGGATTCGGAGTAGCTTCCTAACTTTAAAATTATGCAGTTTCTTTTAAAGTTTCTTACTATTACTTTCTCCGTCCCAAAAAGTATTCTCATATTCCTTTTTTATCTGTTCCAAATTATATTCACCTTTCCTTATTTTACCTTTTAGTTTTCTAAAGTACCTCTATTTATTATGCACGGTAATCAATAATAAAGAAGATATAAAGTGAAATATTAAATAAATCAAATAGCATATTAGAAAATACATTCATAAATTGTACATTTCCAACAACATTAATTGAGTTTTCTTAATCTGTATGAAAAATAAAAGGGGAATATCTTTTTGAGACTGAGGGAGTATATAGATCCTTTTTAATTTCTAGGAAAAGGCTTCTTGCTTGCACCCTTTGGAATCAGTATATAAATGTGTGAGTAATTGTGTTGTGGAACTGTCTAGTGAGTCTGATATTTGTGTTATTGAGAGAAGATGTGCATGATCAATATCAATAGATTTGATGGTTAATTAATCCAGTTAAAATGGTTTAGAACTATATGTATAGTATTATATTGACATGTGACGTGCATTGAGGCACACACTATATGATTTTGATTTTTCATATGTTGTATTCAAATATACATTACATAATCATATGATACTATAGGATATCATAGTAAATGGTGTTAGTCTTGCTAGATCATTTCTTCGAACATCCAACATCGTGGTAAATTATCATTTTTGCGTGTGGGGCTGCACTTTAGGGGGCGGTTAAACATTTCATTCTTTTATTAAATTAATTTTTTAAAACTAATTACATTATTATTGTTTTTTATATCAATAATTTTTTTTAAATCATGAAAAAAAACCATCATCTGGAATTTTTTTAATCAAATAGTGTAAAAAATAAAAACGATCTCCTATCATATGTCTGATATGATACACGTGTTGCGAGAGAATATTGGACAACCCACACATAAATTGTCCTATAATCTCCCATCATGTGTGCATCGAGACTACTAAATAATTGGTGTTTTTTTTATTACTCTCTCTGTCTAGAATATTTGGTCACATTTTCATTTTCCTGATATTCCAAATATATGGTTTTATTTTTATATTAAAAAGTCTAATTTACATTACTTTACAAATCTATCCGTATTTAACATATTTTAAGTTTAACTATCAATTTTAAATTTTACTCATTAAATAGGGACAAGTTAGGAAAAACGAATCAGAAAATATACATTTCCAAAGCAATTATTAATCTTTGTAAAAATCAAAGTGGACCATATATTTAAAGTGGAATGAGTATTTATCTTTCTTTATGAATGATGTTAGCTAAAAAGTTTATTTGCGAATATCCTAATTTAAAGTCAAACTTCGAATTGTAAAGACTTGTAACTCGTTCTCCTCCTCCTAATGACATTCATATTGATTTTATTGTGGGGAGGGGAAAAAGTCAAACTTTGAATAAATTTCACTAGTTTAGATCTTCTTCATTAGTAGTACTTTTTCATTTTTCATTTACAGTCAAACTTTGAATATATTTTACTCGTATAACCAACCATGAGCTCCTCCGTATTGGTACAAGTCAATAGTTGAACCTCTCAGAATTGGCCATTGAGCGCATTAAGTGGATCGAGGTTAGTTTTATAGTGAGAATGCAATTATAAGTTTAGACGAAGTAAGTTTTGCAAATAACACACTGGGAAATTGTATTCCCACCATGGTTATTTATCTTTACACTATATTTTATGTTCACCACACTTAATTTATACCTTTAATTATTACACCACAATAAACTTACATTTGTAACCCTCGTTTTAAAGTAAAAAATAATAAACAAAACCCATTTTCATATAAGAATTTTTCCCTCATCCCACCGCATACCACATCTCTCTTCCATCTACCCCACATCCTCCCCTGATTCAGCAGCCCAATCCATCCCACTCCACCAATTTTCAACCATTGGTGTTCTTATCGGATGAAATCAACAATTGGGCGAGACAAATTGAATTGTAGCATATACTTATTTCTTGAATTTAAAAGGGGAAACAAAGGAGGATATATAGTATCATCATATACTGATGCTTTGAATTGAACGAATCAAATTGAGTTACAAAAGCATAAATTAATTCATGTATTCGGCTCTTAACAAGAGTGGCTAAGCAATCGGTTTTAATTTATTTGGCATATCTTGACATCTTGAATTTGGGGCGAGAGAGAAGGAGGGAGAGAGAAAATCACCATAATCATCAAATTGAATTACTTGCCAATTCATGTAATCTGCCGTCGACAAGGGTGGAGAAGCTATTGGAATTTTCAACTGTAGTGTAAAGGGGACAAAGAATACTTTTTAAATAGAAAAAAACAAAAAAAGAGTTTAAAGGGGAGGTTATTAGTGTAAATTTCTTTAAGGATATTTAAGTGAATAAAAAAACGTCGTATGAAAATAAATTATTGTGGTGGAAATATAACACATTTCTAGTTGAGACAGCTACATGCTCTCCCGTTAATATAAAATTAGCTGTTAAAAATTCATTAATCTAATTAAAAAGAAAAAAAATGTTTAACTTCACCAGGAGTATTGCCAATAACAAGTGCTTGGCAACCACTGCTACTCTCTCTCTCTCTCTCTCTCTCTCTCTCTCTTAATATATATACACCATGTTTGGCTAGCATTTAAATTTTGCCTCGATTTATCAACCACTTTAAATTTTAAATTTTAGATATATGCCAATACTATATTTAGCCACATATTTGATTTGACATGAATTCTTACATCATTTTAATCATTACCTTTACATGACACAATTAAATATTGACACCTATGCAAAATTTAAATTTTAAATATATTTATAAATCCACCTTTTTTTAAATGGTTACCAATAACCTCTCCCTATCTTAATATATATAAAGGTAGGATAATTTCTTGTTTTAGTTTTCCCTCCCAAAAGTTAGTAGCATAAGCCATCTTATGTCATAAGCCATAATGCAACAAGATTAGTGCCTTTTTTTCAATTGGCTCCCTTATTTGTGTTTTTTGTTCAAATATTTTCAAAACGGGGTTCTAATTTCCTAAATCTCATACCAACTGACTTTGGTAATTCATTCCTTCTCAAACACTTAATATAAATCGAAATCTTGTGAGCTTTTTTTTTTTTTTTTTAATTGATATGATTTAGTTCAAGTTTATCAGATGTAAGTTTACTAATGTTCATATAATTCATCCTTCCAATGATTTTCCTCAAGTATTTAAATTTATTTTAACTCGTTTGTTTTTTGATTTTTCCTGGGCTGAATTCACTTAATTATTTGGCCTGATGCATGAAATCCCTAACTCTAGCAATAATTTGAAATTTCTATTTTCTTATCATTGGTTAACTTTTTAAGTAGTGAAATTTATATATTTGATAGATTTTCATTTTTTTTTAAATTTATTATGGGATAATATATCTATGATATTTTTTCTTCTAAAATATATATATATATATATATCTATGATATTTTAATTTGAATGATATGAAATTGTGGTTTTTTTTTCCCGAATTAATTGTCTCCGTGTGTGCCTGTGTTATTATATAAGTTTCTTTCTGAATTTTATTATATAGAAATTAAATTAGCAATTGCATTTAAGAAATTCTATATACTAGGCCCCCAAAAACATTGTATCTTTTGGCTCATTTATTGATATAAGATGTTAATTAAGATTATTTGACATTGTTCAATCTGAATGTGTGTAGAAAGTTTTGTTGGATAAGAGAACATGAAAGATTTCTATGTCAATATCGTCCAAAGAATTGATTATAATGGGGATTGGTGATATGGGTGATACTCGAGTTAGATTGCCACGGATAAACCAATGTGAGTTCTATACAATAGCGGAGGCAGGGGAGGGCCTTACTGGGCCGCGGCCCACCCCTGTCTAGGCCCAGATCCAAGTAAAAGTAAAACAAAAAAAAAAAAAGAAGTTTTAAGCTGCATCTAGAGATTTGTTATGTTTGAACTCGGGGTAAATATATTGGGCTCGGGGAAAGAGAAACCCAATTCCAATAATAATACCCTAATCATCCTACCTCTATTATTATACCCGATTCCCAAACCCATTAATTATTCATTCTGAAATCTAAATTGTCGTACTCGTCTCCTTCCCAGCAAACTACATTCTCCCAATTGAGAATTTTGCAATTAGGAAAAAATCCCCAAATCCAATTCGAACCACAACCAAGATTTCAAAGTTTTCACTTTTCAGTTTTCACTCTCCCGTCTCTTCCTTGTGGCGGCCAGACTCCAGAGTTCATTTAGTGGCAGTTGGTACCGTGGTGGTAGTCGAGTCTCGACGGTCTTCCACTCTTCCTCGTAGCACCTATGAGGCCATTAACTGCTAAGAATTCTTGACTCTTCGATTTTTTTAACAACTTTTCTTTCAATTTTTTTGGATTATTTTTAGTTTTTCACTCTTTTAGACTTGTGCAAGTGAAATTTTTGCTGAGAAGAAACTAAATTTTGGAATTAATGGAAGAAACTAATTTGGAAGTAGTTTTAGTGTTTTAGTTTTAGTCTTTGCAAGTGAAATTTTTACTGAAATGAAAGGAAGAAACTGAAAATTTGTATAACTAACTAATCAATGAAAAAAAAAAAAGAGTTAAGTTGCTGAATAACTCTGGCTAATGTTTTTAGTTGTTAAGGTATGTTAAAAGGTATTTTATTTGTAATTTGCTATTAAGTTTTTGAGAAATATTATAGATATAAAGTACTAATTGGATTTGTTAACTAAAAAACTAGTGAGTGATGTAGCTGCTCATTTGGACAATATAATATGATGCAAATTTCAAAACGAAGCTATGGAGTATAACTAAAATTAGTAAAATCCTCCTATAGAATGTATGACTACATGGATTAATGGATTCAATCTTGTTCATGGATTCAAACTTAATTGTAGCTAACAACTTCCTAGCAAGAAAGGAAAAATCACATTGCATTCTTTATTAAAAGAGAGCTTGTTAGCAAAATAGTTATAGATCCTCTTATTAATAAATTTGCTAAATTAAAGAATCATCGTGTTCAACTTAACTTTTTAGTTTAGTGAACTAGACTTTGAGTTGTTGAATGTTTTTTTTAATACACTTGACTTTGTGTAATCTTTTGAAAAATTAGTATTTACTTAAATAACTTTTTCGAGTTATTGGTCCGGATCCCCCCTCTCTTGCCGGCTGGCTACGCCAGTGATTCTATATGCATAGTATTGGTTAGATATTGACATAATTTGATTTCTCATTTACAGAATTTTCTTTTTCTAGTTTTGTGCCAAAGGGGGATGTATGGAGTTTTCATTGGTTTTATTATTCAGCCATGTTAAAATAGTTTTTTTCCCTTTTTTTTGGGTATGAATGGTTGATGGTTGAATGATAGAAGATTTCTGGAATGTTTTTCTTTTAGAACTTCCATACATAATTATGGTATCGAGATAACTTTTTTTTTTAATTTCATTTTTGTGTTGAACGTAGCTTGTATTTATTCACTTTTATTTGATTGATGATTATTAGAGACTAATTAATCAGATATATTTTCTTAAATAGTAAAATTATCATTACTGGATCCATTCGTCTATTTCACTACAACAGTTTTCATTGTGCTCTAAAAGTAATACATTAATTTAGAATAATCTGTATTATTTTGCTTATGAATGTTAAGTGGTTCGTTTTATCAAGTTCTTCATCTTATGGCATCAAGTGACACTTTAATCCACTTTGATCGGGGTTTTTTGTCTTCAGTGTTTTGTCAATAACTATTTAGGTAAGTACTATATTCCCTGAAGTTGGTGAAAGTATTGATTACAATTTTAAAGTTGTTCCCCTATGTTTTATTCTCATATGGGTTTAGCGACAACTAATGAGTATAGCTAGACAAACATCATTTTATTGTAATAAGTTTGTACTTCTTTATATATCATCCTAACATCTTGCTGTGTTTATTTTGTATTGCTCATTTATTTTTTCTTTCTTACAACCATATGTATATTCAAGTAGATGTGTAGCGCCCGGATTTTCATATATGAAAATTTTGTATTTAAAGATTTTAAAGAAATTTAAGCGTGTCGCTACCATCCTAATCCATTATTTAATACTGGTCACAATAAAAATTTTAAAAAATTTACGTCTCTCGTCTAATTTATTTTAAAGAAGAAAAAAACACAAGTTCATGATTAGTTGAGTTTTTATTTTCCAAATTTTAGACTTGGGTCTAATTAATTCTTAAGTTCGTTATAAAAGAAAATATCTTTGGGTTCGGCCCAAATTATAAAGCTGTGTAAAATAAAGTGGTAATTAGCCGAAACCCACCCATTGACCATTATAATTTGATTAATACTCTCAATTATAACTATTTTGGTCTTTATAGTAATTATTGAAAATAAATTGTAAAAATACTTACATTAATAATATTTTGGAAAAAATTTAAAAAAAAAAGGGAAAACATTAAACAAATTACCCAAAAAAACATCAATGCAAATACTAAAAATAAGACACCTATCTTAATTAAAACTCTCACATTCTCTTTCATCTCAAATTATCATCAGTTACAACCGTTCTCACCATCTTCTCAAACAACAGGCTGACTTCGACGCTAAGAGTAGAATCGAAGGAAGAAAAACTTATAATAATTTCATACAAACAATCTAGGGGAAAAGTACCGCACCACGTCGACTTCAACGCCATATTTTATTTATTATTATTATTATTATTATTATTTGTCTTTATCCTTGTAACAGCCCATTTGTTTATATTTGTGTATAATAATCCCTAATTTGAACATTTTGTCTATCTCCTGATTCTTCTTCCTTTGGATTTTGTGGCATGAATCGAGAAGCTATCAAGCTTGGTAACATTGGTAACGGTGTCAGGAATTTCTTAGTTCAATGGTGTAAGTGCTTGGTAATATAATGTGTAATAAATTACATAATGTAATGTGTAATAAATTACATGGTAATATAGTAAATTATATGGGTCAAAAAAAGAATGATACAATGTATCAACAATATATCAAAAACGATTGCACAATGTAATGTGTAATAAATTACACCGTAATATACATTATGTAATAAATTATATGATAATGTAGTAAATTACATTGGTCGAAAAAATATAGCACAATGTATCAACAATATATCATGAATGATGACATAATGTAATGTGTAATAAATTACATAGTAATGTAGTGAATTACATGGGTCAAAAAAGGAATGAAAAAGCAAATTATATGTAATAATTCAAAGAATAGAAGTTTTTTCTCCTTTGATTCTGCTCTTAGTGTTGAAGTCGACGTGGTGTTTCAGGATATGGGAGAGGACGGATGTAATTGACGATAATTAAAGATGAAAGAGAATGAGTGAGTTTTAATTAAGATATGAATCTTATTTTTAGTATGTGCATTAAATTACATGTTAATATAATAAATTACATGAGTCGAAAAAATAATGACACAATGTATCAATAATATATCATAAACCATGATACAATATAATGTGTAATAAATGACACGGTGATGCATAGTGTGTAATAGATTACATGGTAATATAGTTAATTACAAGGACTATTAAAAGAATGACACAATATATCAACAATATATCATAAACGATGATACAATGCAATGTGTAATAAATTACATAGTAATGTAATAAATTACATGGGTCGAAAAAGGAATGAAAAGTAGATTATATGTAATAATTCAAAGAATAGAAGTTTTTTCTCCTTTGATGCTACTTTTGGTGTTGTGCAAGTCGACGTGGCATTTGAGGAGATGGGAGATGACGGTTATAATTGACGATAATTAGAGATGAAAGAGAATGAGAGAGTTTTAATTAAGGTAGGAGTCTTATTTTTAGTATGTGCATTAATTATTTTTTTATATTTTGTTTAATGTTTTCTTTTTTTCCCAAAATATTATTAATGTAAGTATTTTTGCAAACATCGACGGTTATTGCTAGATGAGAGAAAAACGGATGTAATTGATGATAATTGTGGATGAAAGAGAATTACCGTGTCTTGAATAGGTAGAAGTCTTATTTTTAGAATATCATTTAATTATTTGTGATTTTTTAAATTATTTTCAGTTTTTTTATTATTTTCGAAATTTACCTCAAAATTAGAGATAAAGTATTTTTTTAATTTTTTTCCAGTAACAACTACAAAGACCAAAGTAGTTACTGTAGCCACCAGGTCGCAAAGGGCCAAAAGTCAACAAGGGTAACGATTGTCGGGTCTTGGCAGCCGGCTCTGAGAGGTTCATCCGATTTAACGATCTAATGACCAAGCGACCAAAAGACTTAAAGAGCCCATTTTAGCGACCTCTGAGGCAAGTCTCTATTCCTGTGTTCTTGCAGTTCAAGACGCCTGGGCGCTACACTATTGAGCTCACAATGCCCAAACCCGACACAGCTAAGCACCTACTGGGAAACCTACGTGAGGGGCTATATCCCTTACAACTGATGAGACTTTAGTATTGGATGCAAGGTAATGACCACCAGCGCCACACATGACTTAAGTAGTCATCAGTCGAAAAGTAGAAGTTAAATCCCAGTTGACATGACTCATAGGTCATTCATATGGGCTCAGCATTAAATACATGTAATTATCACCCTGTGTAACTGGCACTAGGGGGATTATAAATAGAGGCAAATGAAGCTAAAAAAATGATCATAAGCAATATGAATACCACACAGTGACAACGGAAACCAGTAGATGTTATCTCATTCCAAATGGATCCAACAAACATTACCATTTAAATAAAATAGTGAAGAAAGGACTTACTTAAAGGAATCAATCAAGACCTACAAGCTGGTGCATGTTTGTACATAAATGTGCAACTTATATGCATGACTTTAGGAACCATATCGGAAAGCATCTTGAATGCGCATCTAATATGGATAGGGTGGATATGATACCTCATATAATAAATTAGTGAAAGATAAGGATTCAAGCCAATCTAAAAAAGAATATTACAAACTCATACAAAGAGATGTATGTTGTAAATAATTATCGTATTTAGTGAACGACTATTGTACTTCTGAAATCCTAGACTTGCACCTATAAATATGTTGTTATGGTTCTCATAATTCTATTTTCTATTATTTCTTCTAGTTTATAACACATTATCAGTACGATTCTCTAATTTTTTTTCAAATAAGTTTTTCTTGTATAGGTTGTTAATGCGGCTGCAGGTGTGATTGCTTTATGCACGATCAATGTTTGTATGCCACGCATCACAAATTGGTTTGCCGAATTGGAGCCATCGGTTGCTTCTAGCAAAACATTACCCAAGTGGTAACAATTGTTTTCTGCTCATGATTATTTATACCCCATGCTGCCTAAATTGTTGTGATATCTTTTCCATGCATCCATATATAATATTATTCAATTATTATTGGTTTGATTATGAATCAATAATATTATTTCAATATTTGAATATTGATTATGAATCAATAATATTATCATGTTTCTAGAAGAAACACAATCTTTCAAAACCAATCAGTAATCCTAAAGATTATTTTGATTTAGATATTATCTTTTGTGAATGATGAAGAATCACAATTTATGTTTCATAATCTAGAAGAATGCGATTGGCTCCTGAAGAGTCTTGGCATATATTATTCTTGTGGTTCCTAACAAAGCACCAATTACATCTCATATTCTAGAAGAATATGATCAGCATTAGAAAAGCTATATAAGATTTCTCGTAATTCCTGAAGAAATACGATTTTCTAATTCTTAATAGTCCTGAAGATTATTAAGATTAATACATTGTGATTCATGAAGAACACAACACGATCTCTTCATATTCTAATTTAATATGATGTGCTTTTAAATAACACGACATATGAGATTTAGATCTGTGTTTTCTTGAAGAAAAATACAGTAAATAAATATTCTTGAAGAATATTTTATATTACTCATTATGATATTATGAATTATATCTTTTATTATTCATTATATATGCGTTATTTATTTCTTACCATGTTATTTATTTTTAGTTTATTATTACTTTAGTTAGATTAAACAAGTCGTTGCTCTTGAAGTAGCATAATTAATTGTAATATTCTGAACAATGTTACGTGCTTCTAAAGAGCAATTTATATCAGATCTAAGGATCTAATTTATTTGGTAATTTAATATTCCTGAAGAATATTAATCTATTGCTTCTAAAGTAGTAATAACTCAAATTGATTCTAAAAGTATAATCTACTATGCTCTTAAAGTAGCATATGTTTTGATGGCTATAGATATTGGTGATATCTAAAACAATACTCCATGAATGAGAGTATAAATATTCTTATTATGTTGATATTGAATTTATGACTTTTTTTAGTACAATTACAATCCGCAGCATGGCAGTACAAGTGTATATAGATATATATTCTTCTGAAACACAGCGCACATAAATCAACAATAGAAATCAAACTCATATCCAAGAGACTACAAATTACACGTAAAATGTAGATAACCCCATATTGAGGAATCGAACCGGGGACCTATGCGTCTCAGGGCTTCAACTTTAGCCCCCTAACCAAATAGATTAAGGCTTCATTGGCTGAATTTATGACTTTAAATTCATAAAGTTATACTAATAGCCAATATCATCAAATTTTATTTAGTTGCATGTGATATATCAGCAAGAATTATTTGTCATGGGTCATTGATGTTTTAGTTCATCTAATCTTAACTGGCTTGGGTAAGACAACAAAAGGAGGAAACACATCTAAGGATTGTGTAAAAGCACTTAATTTCCTTCGTTATTATGTCTAACTCATAGTTAAGTACTTTACCGTTAAAGATCCACATGATATATGAAAAATCATGAGTTCCGCCCTACTAGTTTCATTGTGTTGCCTGAAGCAAATGTAATTTCTTATCGTGAACCGTGGGTGAAGATATGGGAAAACTCATCAGCAAAACCCTAATAGTGAGATGTATAAAACATCCAATGATAATAGCTCATCTAAAAGGGATCAAGAAAAGGCATTGAGCATGTAGCTGTCGTACGCAAAAAACATTGTGAATCTCTAACTTGTAGTCAATCAAGGGAAAAAATAAAGTGGAAATTAATTTCCTTGATTATGATAGTCAAGTAGTGGTAGCATTTCCTGCAGCCAAGCTTGGGGAGAAGGAGAGTGGGATGGGTTGGGTTGGGTTGGGTGTTTTTTTTTTTAATTTTTTTATTATTTTTAAACCTTTTTTAAAAATTTTTAAAAAGTTTAAGTGGTATAATCGCCATTTTGTTAAAAATTTTATGAAATAATAGAAAAAAGGACGATTTATATGTATTTATCAAAAGTTGGGGCTGTGGGGTGTCTTAAAAAATATTGGGAGTTCTTAACTAAAAAGTTAGGGATGATTTTGAAATTAACCCTTGCAATAATTAGGATACAGATCGAAACAATGAAAACTCACTAGTGATTGAATATCAAACATGGAAAAAAAATAATCAAAAAGAAAAGATATGGAGGATATTGTCTCCATATAATCCGCCAATCTATATATGTATATATATTAATTAATTGAACTAAGTCTCAGTATTTTTTGTACCGTGATTTTCCTGCCTTTTTATTTAGTAAATCTTGAGGTAATTATTCTTTTTATTGTGAACAAAAATATTTGTGAAATAACTCAGGGAAAATTTGAACCTATGACATTTAAGTTTAACAACTAAACTTTAACAACTTTGCCTATATATTTTGTTTGTTAGTGTTTTCACTAATAAATTAAAATATCAAATTTGAAAGGTCAATTCTATGACAAACTTTAATCCCTCTTAATTTGTTAATTCACTATCTCTCTATATGTGTTGGTGAGTTTAATGTTATTTGAATTTTTTTAATGCATTTTACAATTTTTTTAGTTTTATTAGGATTTTTTTTAATAGGGCAAATAACAGATATTTTTTACCTACTCAACGCAAATTACCCTACCCACACCCACTTGAAACATGTATAGGGCGGGTATGAGTGGGGTTGGTAGAAACGGGTCAAGGTGCGGGGAAAGCATATCCAACTAGAACTTGATTCATTGTCATTTTTACTGTTAGGATTTCTACCATTTTCAGATAAATTAAAAATTAATTGAACTGAGTCTCGGCACATTTTGTACTGCGATTTTCCCGCCTTTTTATTTGATAATCTTGCGGTAATTATTCTTTTTCATTGTTAACAAAAACATTTGTGAAAGAACTCAGGAAAGATTCGAACATGTAATATTTGGGTTTAACATCTAAACTTTAACCGCTTTGCTTATATATTTTGTTTGTTAGTCTTTTCACTAAAATAAAAATATCAAATTTGAGAGGTCAATTCTATAAGAAACTTTAATCTCTCTTAATTCATTAATTCACCATTTCTCTGTATATGTTAGTGAGTTTAATGTTATTTGAAATTTTTAATGCATTTTACAATTTCTTTATTTTATTAGGATCTTTTTAAATGGGGCAGATAACATATACTTTTTATCTACTCAACGCAAACCACCCTACCCCATACCCACTTGAAACACGTATGGGGCAGGTATGAGTGGGGTTGGTAGAAACAGGTCAAGGTACGGGGAAACATATCCAATTAGAACTCGACTCATTGTCATTTTTACTGTTAGGATTCCTACCATTTTCAGATTAATTAAAATGTGATCCCAATCACATCTCATTTTCCCCCCTAATTTTTTAATTAATTAGATTTGAAGATTTATTCCCTTATTATGAGAGAAGCGTCGCTTCTTTCTATAAACACCTTAATATCTGACCTCATTTTAATTGAACCATATGATATTTGAAAATTTAGATTTGATGCAAAATGATGTGCCTTGTGTTGTTATTCACTTAATAAGTTGAGTGTAAATTATAACACATGTTTCTATTTAAATTCTCATCACATTTCATTTTTCCAAAAACTATACGTAAAAATGTTCACAACGAATATTATCAATATGCATAATATGTTGTTCGGCTCATGTTTTATCTTTTATGATCTATTATTCGCGTTGGAATCTCTTATATTTTATGGCTAACTTTAATTATAGAGATGACAAATTTAAATTTGATAATATTGTATATTTGTAGTTGAACTTATGTTTTCAGATGTATTGAATTATGGTAATATATTTTTCCCCATTATTGTGTATATGTAGAAAGGATTATATGTAAGAACGTAAGTTGTCTTTTACATGATCTTGAACTTCACGATTATTGAGTCCATTGATCTCGTTAGTTCAATTAATCTATACTTGTGATTTTATATTTTCTACGGAGTGCAAATATTATAGATTTATTGTTCAACTATCTAATAATATATTTTGATAAGTTTTTCTACCCATGCAATGTACGGGGGTTTAACTAGTTCAAAAAATAAGTGAGGTTTATCCAATCAAAGTATATAGATTATTACAACAATTTGTATCTCCACAAAATAATTAAGGGTCCGTTTGGTATTGATTATAAACCAAATAGTTTATAACACATTTTGAATTTTAAATTCTTGAGATACTTGTCAAATTTTCTTATTTACACCTAACCCCCAAAACACATCAAATAACAACTTTTCAAAATTTAACCAATCAAATTAAGCCACATGTCTTCAAAATTTAACCATTCAAAATGTGTTATAAACCATTTGGTTTATAGTCAATGCCAAACGGATTCTAATATATTTGAAAGATAAGCATACAGAAAGCGATTATCATTAAGAAAACCAATTTACTTTTTTATTTTTTATTTTTAGTTTTTGAAAGTAAAGCAACCAAAAGGGTTAATTTCACAAACCGTCCATGACCTTTAAATTAAGAATCAGTTTAGACATCAACCTTCGGTGCCAACCGCCGGAATGACAACATTTCGTTGGCAAAAAAAGGGGGTGAATCCCTCCTTTGCTGCCCATTTAGGATAGGATAGTAAATGGGGGAGGGAGATTCATCCCTCCCCACTTTTGGTTGTCGTTCCAGTAGCCAAAAGAGGGGGGGGGGGAGGGGTTTAATGATAGCACTTTGGCTGCCGTTTCGGGGGAAAGGGAGGTTAATCTCCTCTCCCATTTGCTACCCGAAAATGGCAGCAA
>CAVNYN010271342.1:0-22941 GCA_963692815.1 Nyctanthes arbor-tristis
GCAACCTAGCTAGCTTTTGTAATTTGTGAGGAACATCCAGCGGACGTTCGATCGTACAAAAAATCTCGTTTTCGTTTCCGTATAAAGCTTTTTATAATTTGTGGTTGTGGGAATGGGTCTCCTTCAAAGCGACGCGTCACGTAGTGTCAAAGTTTGGGTTAGATTCACGGAACCATTGTGTCAGTGTATTTTACTGTTTAATATTAGCTAGTAAGGAATAGCATATGTCCCAGTAGAAGAAATCTGCCTTTGATATTTAGGTTTAGATGTCCCCACTTGGATTAAACAGAGGGGGAAAGGAAAAGTTTGCTAGCATTGGTTTACTAAATTATTACTCGATTAATTAAGGGTTAATTTCTAAAATGGTCATCAACCCTTAACAATTTTTTAGTTGGGTCTCTAACTCTTTTTTTTTCCAATATCGTAGGCCCCTAACATTTCTTAAATTCACTCATAAGATCCTTTGTGATATTTTTGCTCTTACTTTTTAAATAAATAATTCTAAAAAATAGTAAAAATTACATACTTAGATAACTACTTATTCTACCTCTATCCATAATATGACCGAAAATGACAAGTACCTGCGTCATTTTCCTTTTTGGGGAAACTGTTACTTTTTCCTATCATTTCCTTTCCTGTTTTTTTTTCTTTTTCTTTTTTTTTTTTTTAGAGAAAGTTTTCCTATCATTCCAAATAGCAGTGGAAAGAACAAGTAGTAAAATTGTAGATTTTATTTTGTGTTACTGGAAATGGCTACCAAAATTTGACATTTACATTAAGTTAGAATGTGGTGGGTCCTTAAAAAAAAGAATGTGGGTGGGTAATTAGATAGTCATTTCCAATAGCAAAAAAAAAGAGATTTATAACTTTTCTACTTCTTCATCCCAATATTATTAGAAATAAGAAGAAAAAATAACGGTTTCTCCAAAAAAAAAGAGAAACAGTAGTGCATTATTTGTCCTTTTTTTATCATATTAAGGATAAGGATATAATAAGTAGCTAGCTAGGTTTCCTTTTTATTTTTATTATTTTTACTATTTTTAGATTTTTTTTGTTATTATTTAAGAAGTAAGAGTAAAAACATCATAAAAGATCTTGTAAGTGAATTTATAAAATGTTGGGGATCTACGACATTGAAAAAAAAAGTTGAGGACACAAATGATAGAAAGTTCAAAAATGGGGGATCATTTATGAAATTAACCTTTAATTGATAGAATATAACCACCAGACTATTCGTAAGGCGGGTAACTTTGTTTTTGAAATCACATGCTTATCTGAAAGCGGGGCATTCTTTAGGTTAACTTGGTTTTCGACACAAGTTGAAAAAAATGAACTGTCATTTTTTGTCTCGGATATTTGGGGAGGTTTTGGACAGGGTGATTTTTAGTGATTTCAGACAGTTTTGGTTCAAATTATACACAAAAATCATTTTCACTTAGGCCCAACTCAAACCAACATGAACTGGTAAAGTTCAGAAGCCAAATGTCAACCATAATATTCACATTATTATATCCAAGAATTTATTTATTTTACCAGTGTACTGTTAAAATGGAAAACAAAAAATAAAAGAAAATTAAAGTACACTATAAAGTTTGGATAAATAAAATCATGAGAAAGTTCAAATGAGATAAGACTAATGGTGATAATTTAAGTGGTAAAGAGCACTTCTTACTAGAATAAGGTCTTAAGTTAAGTCTATTCAAATGTCTCTCTCCGAAATCATCCCAGTTGAAGCAAAAATTTTCTAAGGATTTTTTTTTTTAGAAGTTCAAATGATATAGAAGATGATCATTCTTAACCTTTAAGTAGTGGACAGAAAAAAAAATAGGGATATTATATGTACGGATGTGATTACCGTTAGAAGTTATAAGTGGGAGAAACAAAAGAATGGTGATTTGTCAAATTTGTCGATGAAATAAAACTAGAGAAAATTCTCACAAATGGTCCCTAGCCATTTGGGCATGAAATCAAAGACTAAGGACTAGTTGTGCACAAATTAAAAGTTAGGAGCAAAGATCTGGACCATTTGCACGAACTACTCGATAGCTTTGACGGTCATGAGTAGCCAGCACTTTTAGCAGTCATTCATGTAATGCTTAAAAATTCGAACTTGCGCTCCAAAGGTACAAAACAAACCAGTGGTAGGTACAAAATGAAGCTTATAAATTAAACAAATCACATATACAAGGGGCGTGTATCTAGAAGATAATAAAAAGAGTAGACAAAAGTTGACAACTTCTAAGTTCTGATCAAATTAAATATTGATTATTATTATTATTATTATTATTATTATTATTATTATTATTATTGTTTTTGGAATGAAAATATTCAAATACCATATTTTTGGCATTATTACGGAGTTATAGAAATGACATGATAACATATTAGCCATTGATATGGTTTGAATAGGTCTACGTGGTGATATTTTGCCAAATTATTGTTACTTGATCATTTCTAATTTTCCGAAGGGTTATAGGATACTTTTTTTCTTTTTTTTCTTTTTTAAAGGGATAGCCATGAAAACAAGTTTTCTGTGGAACCATATCGAGCTTTGTGTAAGGAGCACAACTGTCAATAGAAAATAAGCAAGTCTAATTTGGTTTCATAGAAATCAACACTGTGGATGAGGGTGGCTAGCCTCTAATGGTTTGTTTGGTGAGGATTTAAAAATAGGTGGGTTTTTAAATGGATTTAAAATTTAAATTTTATATAGGTGTCGAGACGTAATTATGTCATGTAGAGGTAATGATTAAAATGATGTAAGAGTTTAAGTCAAATCAAATATATGGTTAAATGTGGTGTTTCCATCTGTCATAAAGTTGAAATTTAAATTAGTTGATAAATTCGAGATATTTTTAAATGATATCCAAACATTGTGTAAATCTACTCTCAGGTATAGATAGATAAGGTTTAAAACTACACATTGAATAAAAATTATTTATTTATAGATAGATGAAGGTGAAGCCACGACGCCAGCTTACCCCTAGCCAAGCTATTTTTTCACCTAACCCAACATATAAAAACATATAATTTTTTTTTTCCTTAGAGGTTTTGCCCCATTTTGGGCTTAGCCATAGACTAGGGGAGACCTCCCCTAGATCCACCCCTGATTGTCGCCCGACTTGACTATATCACGTAACTACTTGCTTGATAATACTTTACATGACTAGCTCGAGGATGTAATATCAGGGATGACCAAGGGCGGAGCTAGAAAATTTGTTCAGTGCGGTTGAAAATTTTAGAGAAAAAGTCGTCCCAACTATCATTTTCATTTTCCATTACACACATTAGTTTATAATCTTAGAACCAATACTCAAAATTTTTGTTTTATAAAAAAATAATAATAAATTAAAAAAATAAAAAATGGTAATATCACATTGGCTTATAAAGTAAAAGAAGTTAAAGCATGTTTTATAAAAGAGGATTTGATATATAAATTTAAGACTATAATCAGGCTTTTATATCACATTGGCTTATGAAATAAAAGGGAGTTAAGGGTTTACTTTATAAAAGAGGATTTGATAGACATGAAAGCTTAAACTTGGACGGTCCAATTGATTTTTGAGTCTAAGATACCAGTTAAAATATTTTGAGCATAGAAAAAAGAATATTTGGGCCGTATGTTGGTTTCTTGGTTTTGGATCTCAGTGCGATCCATGTTAAAAATTAGCAGGCCGACCCAAAGTTCAGTGCGGTCCATACCTTAATAGGCTCCACCCTGGGGATGACGTTAATGAACCGAAAATCATATTATTAGTTGAAGACGATGACGATATTTGGCAATCACCTTTGATTTCAGCCCTTTGGGTTTGTCATTTTCCACCACATATTCCTCTGCCTATTTGAAGTCGTTATCAACTATAGTGCGATTCAGGTTCATGTACTTAGACCTCTTTAACAATCTACTTTTAATTAACTTATTTACTCATAATTAATTATAATTAAAAGTAAAGCACTACTTTTTATCTTGACAATGGATGGGACATGTATGAAAATGACACTCAAATGTCATTTAACTAGACATGTCTTGCAATTCTAGACCGAGGAAGAAGTCTTCTCAAGATAGTGTTTACGTACAAGAAAATCAACAAATTTTGACTTTTTTTATGGAAAATTAATTTGTAAAAATTTAATTTGTAAGCAAGTTCCAGAATTATTTATGATATAATTTAACTTATTAATTAATTGTTTGCAATACTATTGGGAAAATAATTTATAGCATACACTATTTTCCCCCTAATTTCTCAATGTCAAATTCATGCAAAATATTCTGATGGCTTTATAAATTCTAAATTTCTTTTGGCAACCCCAAGTTTCAAGAAATAATGAAGCCATTAAGGTTAATTAATCCATCAAAAAAAATGAAGAAACATTTGAACTTTTTGACTGAGAATTGATCATTTATTTATCAGTCTTTCCACACGAGACACAACACAACTTGAATTTTTATAGATTAACTTGGCCCAGCTTGGCTTGGCTTGTATGTGGACCGAGCTTGGACAATGTCTTCTTGCGTCTAGACTATAGCTTCCAAGTTCCAAGCCAAGCTCGGCTCAGCTAACTCTGGGAAGTTGATATAAGAAAATATACCTGTTTATTATTTAATATTTAGCATATATGTACTTGAGAAATTTCAACTAGATTTTTAGCACTCAATCAATGTTAAGGTGCCATACACGGCGGCCTTAGTCGTCTACGTGTAGCTGCCGGACCAGCCGAAGGTATGATTTAGATAAATATATAATGTTTGGTATCGATTTCAAATTTGCCTCGATTTA
Organism: Nyctanthes arbor-tristis; assembly: GCA_963692815.1. NCBI lineage: Eukaryota > Viridiplantae > Streptophyta > Magnoliopsida > Lamiales > Oleaceae > Nyctanthes > Nyctanthes arbor-tristis. The sequence continues at coordinate 4,779 of CAVNYN010271342.1, forward strand.
TCAATTAATTTAAATTTAAAATCTTAGACACACTGCAATACTATATTTAACCACATATTTGATTTGATGTAAATTTTCACATCATTTTAATCATTACCTCCACATGATACAATTAAATCTTGATGCCCCATAAAAAATTTAAATTTTAAATCCATTTATAAACCTACATTTTTATAATTCCTTACCAAACAATAATCCGATATTGGATAACAAGCTCTTTGTATGTGTAATCTTTTAATTTTAATATTTTATATTATTAGGACCCCGTACGATACCGACCATCCGAATAGTGTCACAACTGTACTATATGTAATTAAATGCCTGTGGTTTTAAACTTACCCAAACATCATTAAATCAAAAAGTGGAATTCACTTTGTAATCAATTTCATATATCATATGGAATGGAATATATGTTAATTGGCGCTATCTAACCCGAATGTTTCATATTATCTGTAATTTAACTTCAACATTTGAAATTTGACAATTTTAACTTAAAAAGACTGGAATTTAATTGAAATAAAAACTAATGAATAAAAATAGGTAAAAATTTAAAAAACAAAATAAATTAAGGAGAATTTAGGGATGATGGCTTGGATTGATGCTCTTCATGATCCGCCTAAAGCAGTATGAAGTTGACCAAAGCGATTTGCAGGTCGGTTGATACGGGATCAAATTTTACATCCCTCTATTGATTTTTTTTTTTCATTTTTAATTTTTTCTTTTTATTTTGCATTTTAATTTATTACTTTTAATTAAATAGTCGTTGCGGATGGCTCAAGACAGGCACTTCTGATCTATCATGCTCAACGGGATTGCGGATCATAAAAATACTTCTTCATTCAAGTGGGTTCTTATCAAATTCACTGAACTATCAATACATATCCAATGTAATGATGGCGAAAAATGCCCAATCTTCCTTGAACTTGACGGGACTCATTTGAATGGAGAAGCATATTTATGAACTGCAATCTCGCAAAGCAGGATAGATGAGAAGTGTCTATCTTGATCCATCCACAATGACTATTCAATTAAAAGTAATAAAAAATATAAAATAAATGAGAAAAAAACTTATTAAGTGAAAAAAAAATAAATAGATCGATAGACAAATCGAAAGTTCGATCGCATCACCCGACCAGCACATTGATTCAGTCCGCCACATATTGCTTTATGCGTATTGTGAAGTAGATCAATCTAACACAATGTAATCCCTAAATTCTTAGTGGTTGATTTTTCTTTTTTTCTCAAACAAGCTTCTTTGATTCTCATTATTTGGGAAAATTATAATGAGGAGATGGGTAGAATGTGTATTAAAAATGTAAAAAGACTTAAAATATATGGTTGTAGCAGAATGTGTATTGGAAATATAAAAATGTTTAAAATATGTGGTTGTAGTTGAACAGTTGTTAAATCAAATGTCAAATCAGTAGTAGATAAAATCATAATTTTGGAAAAATAATGAGAAATAATGAGAATTAAACAAGCTCTAACCAAAATACGTTTTTTTTTATCTATTTCTTATTTATGAATTTTAGTTCGATTAAAATTTAAGGGTATTACATCCTATTTTAGTTAAAAAGGTTCGATTGTGCCAAAAAGGTGAGATTTGAGGTTATAATTGTCAGATTTCAAAGGTTACGGTTAGATTGTACAATAATGTGAAAGGTTAGGGCTAGATAGCGCCAATTAGCTATGAAATATATGTATATGCATTATCCAAGGCACTGTCAATTTCTGTCTTATAAGAACTCATGTTTGTCCTTCAACAATTCAAGATCCAAATTAGGGTTTACTTGTGCACCTGCATTTTATTAAAGTAAAATAAAATGTAGTAAATGCTTTTGAAGGTTTAGAAAAAAAATGAAGTTTGCTCTTTAATAGTCCAAATTAGATTAATTCTAAGTCAATTAAGCATGGGATGCTTTGTATATAACGCTTGTTGACGTTGGAATTTGAAAGTTTCTCAGTCAACAAGATCTAATTACTGTAAAATTTCGCGTATGTGAGCAATGGGAGGAACTCTAAGTCAGATCGGAAAAGTAATGGGAACTGAAAGCTTGCTTCTGTGGGAGCTGAGAGTTAGACCCCAGGCAAAGTTGGATCCCTTTTGGTGTTGCTATTGTTCTATTTATAGGTAGATGGAGGAATTTTAGGCCTTTTACACTAGGAAGTAGGAACAAACTCAAGTTTAAGTTTTTACTCCTGTCCTGAATGATTACACGTTGAATTAAAAGTACAATCTAGTTCAACTACTTAGTACATACAATGTCATAGTTACGAACCTGACTGCTAACAACCAACAACCGCTTGCAACCATTATCTGGGTCTAGCTGACTTGTAACCCTCTTTAGATCTATTGAAACAGAAACCACCTTAGATCGATTGGGACCGAAAACATCTCAAGATTGGCTGGTCGTGAAACCATCTACAGATTGGTGTTCCAAGAGCCATCTTGAGATTGGTGGTCCTGAAGCCATCTTGAGATCAGTTGGTCCTGAAGCCATCTTGATATCAACTAGTACTAAAACCGTCTTGAGATCGGTTCTATAGTTCTTGGTGTCAACAAAGATGACTCTTTATCAAACATCTCTTCATGCTTCAAGTCTCTATTCTAGTCATCTTCATCATGCAGGTATAGGGATAGAAATACAGCTCTATCAAATTCCTTTTTTTTTTATTTTTTTTTATTGACTACTTGTCATGAGCTATCTCACTAGTTGCAACAAATGGCTCAATATCAATCAAAACTCTCTTCATGCTTCAAGTCTCTATTCTAGTCATCTTCATCATGTAGGTATAGGGATAGAAATACAACTCTATCAAATTCCATTTTTTTTAATTGACTACTTGTCATGAGTTATCTCACTAGTTGCAACAAATGGCTCAATATCACACTCTTCTTCACTTTGATATTCTATTCCCTCATCATAGGAACCTATATTACCCCGTGTTAACCTTTATTTTTAAAAAAAAAAAAAAAAAAAAAAAACAACAACAGTAGCACTACAAGCATAATGACCTTATTTGCCACATGTGTCACATGGGCTATTGTTTCATCTTGCTTAGTTCTTTTTGCCTCAAAACCTCCTTTTTCTCCTCCATTCTTTTTGTAACTAATACATGTTTTTCTTCTTTTTTCCCCTCTTTAATCATGAGAGTCTCAACCTGTTTGATCAAGCCTTTTGGTCTACCAATATTTTTTTCAAGATTAACCAATGAATATTGCTTTGGCCAATCTTCTATTGCAGTTATGAAGCTTTTAAGCTGAGGTCTCAACCCATGCATTATTATTATTCTCATTTCTGACCTAATTAGAAACTTTTGTAAGGGCATCTAATTTAAAGATTTCGCGAATGAGTTTTTACCTTGTTGAGGCACTGGTTTATTGTCATTTCCTGTTGGTTGATTGTTAGTAGCTTGTTCTCGAGGAGTTGAAATCTGAATTCATCTTGTTGAAAAATAGTGCTACTAAGGTATCTCATGCACTTTGGTGTGTATGCATATCTTATGCACTTTAAAACCTCTTCATCAATTGTTTTCTTGAGCACAAACGTAGCTCATGGTGGAGGCAGACACTATTAGTTGGGTAGGCCAGAAGGGTGAGCAGTATAGTACACACAGTTAAATCCTTTATATATAGATATATATATTTTTTACAAGGTGAAAAAAAAATTTTCCAATTTGGGGGGAGGGAGGCCCGCAATGGCTCCTCTAGCTCCGCCAATGGACGTAGCTTTAGCTGCTTTGACTTTCCATTTCCACAGAATTCCAACATTAACCTACAGTGGTATCATCTTCTTGTTGCCAACTACATCTTGCAAATTGTAGGCTTGTAGCCATGTAGACATGACTGCTTGCATGTCTACTAAGTAATTTTGATAGTTGAGCTTCTTTATTCTAACTGCCACATGTAAGTCTCCCACCGTGACTTTGATTATGAATAATGAGATCGGAAGAGCGCTAATTGGATTGTAGTGGACATGAGTTTTGCTTTGGTGTCTCTCATTCGAAGAAAGAGTGCCCTCTTTACAGAGTGCTCTCGGTCCTGAATCATAATGCGCTCAATGGTTGAGAACTTTCTAAACAGTGGGCTTAATTCGCGTGAGCAGAGGTAGCCATATCACTTATCCGGGAAAAATGGTTTAAAATACAGTTTTAAATTTAGAGGCTCTTTTGTTTTGAGTGTAGTGACATCGCTCTTGAAGATGAGCTAGGTAAGAAGTCTCTAACTATCCTCTTTCGGCTTCCGAGAGTTCTCCATCTGGAGTCACAAGGTACTTTTTTATTCTGTTTTCTTGCTATCTAACTATCACGTGTACTTACTTATCCTTGCCATGTTCGGTTCTTCTAGGCTTTGACCGCAGGGCGCGCCAATTGGCCAACAGTATCCCAGCCCTGGAGAAGAAGGTAAAACACTTTGCACAAGAGCTGAATGTAGAGTAGAAACACAGCTCTGAGAAGGATGCAGAGATTGCTTGTCTGAAGAAGCAATTGCAAAAGGCGAAAACACAATAAAATGGGCTTTCGCCAAATTCAAGAGCTCTCCTGAATATAAGAAATTATTGTAGCATTATGTGTTCTAGGCTCTTACAAAGGCTTATGGGAGGACGAAGCGTTGGTTACTTGCCAACAACCCTGGTTATTTTGAGCTGTTTACCAAAGTTGGCGGTGAGGAAGGAGGAGGCTGAAATTAATTCCCTAATCCTTATGGTGGATGATGATCCAATGTCTAGGGAGTCTGTTTATTTATTTAAGTCACTGCATCATGGTTTTGTAAAGACCCGTTCGTTTTCTGAGTTTTGTTAGGCTTTTTAACTAAGTAAAATGAACTCCTTTTGTTTCTACATTGCTGTGTTTCAAGGTTTTATACCAAAGCCAAATCAGTGAGTTAAGGTGGTAAGTAAGGCTGGATCCTTTTGAGACCGCAATCTGGTGGGCCTAGTCTCCAGATTAAACTCGTACTTGACTGGATAGCATCATTGAAGAGCGATCATAGTGTGTGATGGTGGAGGTTGCTTGTTTGTTAGCGACCTTTTGTTTTGGGAGGGGATGAGCTTGGATGGTTTTTTTTTTAGGTCGAGTTATGTTACTTAGCTCTTTGAGAGTGACCCTAAGCATAAAGTGAGCTTAGGCCATTTTTTGAGCAAGCGCTATTTTACAACCCTTTTAAGAGTGACCTCAAGTGTGGAATGACCTTAGGTCATCTTCAAGCGAGAGCTATGTTACTTAGCTCTTTCGAAAATGACCTCAAGCGTAAAGTGAGCTTTGGTATTTTCTTGAGCGAGAGCTACATTACTTTGCTCTTTCAATAGCTATTTGAATACCATTTTCAAGTGGACATAGACTAGCCAAAGAAGTGAACTGTATTCTTTGGCTTGGAGGGTATAGTCACTTAGCTTGTTTGAGGGAGATCTAAGTATCATTTTTAATTAGGCATAGACCAGCCAAAGAAACAAGCTAGACTCTATAGATTAACGCGTGCAGTCACTTAGCTTGTTGATATGCGATTTGAGTACCACTTTAGGAATGGAAGTAGGTTAGTTAAGAGTGGTTTGGGTACTATGGGGATGGATGTAGACTCACTTAGAGGCGAACTGAAGACCACGGCTTGGTGGGCATAGTTCGGGCATGAACGACTTGGGTACCATTAAGGGATGGTCATAGGTCGATAAAGTGTGATCTGAGTACTACTTGAGAGTGGACATAGACCAGCTAAGAGGCGAACTGAACACCACAGCTTGGCGAGCATAATTCAAGCATGAGTGACTTGGGTACCACTTGGAAGTGGACATAAGTCGGGAAAGTGCGATATAAGTACCACTCGAGAGCAATCATAGACAAGCTAACAGGTGAACTGAACATCACAGCTTGGCGGGCATAGTTCAAGCATGAGCGACTTGGGTACTACTTGACAGTGGTCATAGATCGGTGAAACGCGATATGAGTACCTCTCAAGAAGGGACATAGACTAGCTAAGAGGCGAACAAACGTTGAAAGGTAGTGTAGTTAGGTTAAGAGCGACTTGGGTACCACTTGGAAGTGGACATAGGTAAAGTATGATCTGGGTACCACTTGAGAGCAGACATAGGCCAACTGAGAAGTGACCTGAACACCATAGTTTGGCTAGCGTAGGTCGAAGTGTAAGGGCGATCTGAGCATAACACGGCTTGAGCCTGGCCTTTTAATAAGCTCGCTAGTGGATAAAGGATCAAGAATACCAATCTGATGAGGTTGTTGAAATGTTCTAATAAGATCACATATCTTGATCTGAAAAATATCTGGACCACCGATTCGAAGAGGTTGTACAACTGATGTTATAAGACCATGTACATTGACTGGAATGATCTTGAACACTGACCTGGAGCGCTCTTCCGATCTTGAGAAGACCATTAACACTGACCTAAAGAGGTCCTAGTGATGGTTTGAGAAGACCACGAACAATGACTTCTAAAGCATAAAACAAGAACACACTTCTAGAGAAAAGAGCAGTGACCAGAATACCTAATATACAAGAAGAACTCTTGGCATGAACACTGACTTCTCAAATATAGAACAAGAGCACACCTCTCACCCCTGACACAAAGCATAGAACAAGAGTACACCAGTCACGAACACCGACTTCTAAAGCATAGAATAAGTGCACACCTCTTGCCGCTGATACAAAGCATAAAACAGGAGCACACCTCTCGCCATGAACACTGACTTCTAAAGCATAGAACAAGAGCACACCGCTCCCTGTTGACGCAAAGTATAGAACAAGAGCACACCTCTCGCCATGAACACTGACTTTTAAAGTATAGAACAAGAGCACACCATTTGCCAGGAACATTGACTTCTAAAGTATAGGACAAGAGTACACCTCTCGCCACGAACACTGACTTCTAAAGTATAAAACAAGAGCACACCTTTCCCCATTGACGCAAAGCATAGAACAAGAGCACACCTCTCGCCACGAACACTGACTTCTAAAGCATATACCAAGAGCACACCTCTCACCGCTGAAATAAAATATAGAAGAAGAGGACACCTCTCGCCATGAACACTGACTTCTAAAGCATAAGACAAGAGCTCGGTTCTCACCGCTGACACAAGGCATAGAACAAGAGATCGGAACACCTCCCACCACGAATACTAACTTCTAAAGCATAGAACAAGAGCACGCTTCTCGCTGCTGACACGAGGCATAGAACAAGAGCACACCTCTCGCCACGAACACTGACTTCTAGAGCATAGGACAAGAGCACACCTCTTATCGCTGACACAAAGCATAGAACAAGAGCACACCTTTCCCTACGATCACTGACTTCTAAAGCATAGAAGAAGAGGACACCTCTTCCTCGAACATTGACTTCTAAAGCATAGAATAAAAGCACACCTCTCTCCGTTGATACAAAGCATAGAACAAAAGCACACCTTTGATCATGAACACTGACTTCTAAAGCATAGAACAAGAGCACACCCTCGTTACGGACACAAAATATAGAACAAGATGACACCTCTTTCCATGAACACTGACTTCTAAAGCATAGAGCAAGAGCACACCTCTCGCCGCTGACACAAAATATAGAACAAGAGGACACCTTTCTCCACGAATACTGACTTCTAAAGCATAGAATAAGAGCATGCCTCTCACCACTGACACAATGTATAGAACAAGAATACACCTCTCGTTACGAATACTGACTTCTAAAGCATAGAACAAGAGCACATCTCTTGCCACTGAAATAAGGCGCAAAACAAGAGCACACATCTCGTCATGATCACTGACTTCTAAAACATAGAACAAGAGCACACCTCTCACCAATGACACAAAACATAGAACAAGAGGACACATCTCGCCACGAATACTGATTTCTCTAGAGTAAAGAGTGGTAACCACAATAGAAGGCCTTTCCTCGCAAACCGACAGAGGTTCGTATTTCTGATATCGTTTCTATTAGACCATACGTTCTATCCCCTCCTTTTTGTCCTGCATGTAGGTTGTCCACTTCATTCGGTGGAGGTTGGGTTTATAGAGGTTGCATTAAATAGTAGATCTAGTTTTGTATCGCTATGTACCATCCCTGAGTTTTTAGAATATCTTGTTGGAGGAGAACTGACTAGAGAGACCGTGGACTGGGTTGTTCAGAACATGGTCCTCTCCCCGAAGGGAGGAAGTATGGAGCCAGAGATATTTAGGTTGTATTGGGTGCCTTGTCGAGTTCTTCCGGACATGGTTTTTCCTTTCAAAGAGGTTTCTCACAGACGGCGCCAGTTGATGAGTTTTGTTTTGGTCTCTCTCCTTCAAAGAAAGGGCGCCCTCTTTATAGAGCGCTCTTAGGCCTGAACCTTAATGGGCTTAAAAGTCGAGAACCTTCTAAACAGTGGGCTTAGTTCACGTGAGCAAAGGTAGCTGTATCAAATGCTATTTATCTAGGCTAATTGGATAAATAGTGGGTGAATATTCCATGCATTTATAATTATCCTCCCATCCCCAATGCATTTGCCAACTAGACTAGAGACAAGTCTTCAATCGAAATAAAAAGTACCAGATTATTACTTCTTACTGAACAAGCAAATCTAACTAGTTTCAAATCTCAATTTCTTACAGAAAACCACAAAGCTCCCAACTAGCCTCTCTTTGTTGCCGTATTCTTTGAACTCTAATCACTAAGTCAATATTTCAATCTGCTTGACAACCCTTTATAAATCAACTCCATTTATAAATCAAGTTTAATTTTCAAATTTTAGATATATGACAACACACTATTAACTCACTTCAATAATGCGATATAAGTTTTCACATTACTTTAATAATTAACTCCGCGTAGCACGATTATATGATGCTACCTATACAAAATTTAAATTTTAAATCCATTTATAAACAAGTCAACCGTACCCACTCTAATATTCTTGGCCGTACTTACTAGATCTCATACTAGCTACTTGTAGATGCATAGGATTACTCTCTCCATCCCACAAAATAAGACGGTAGGTATTTTCACACAAATTAATAAACGGTGGTAATTTGGTTGGAACATTTAACTTTACAGGTATTTTTTCATTTTAGCCCTCTTGCCTAATTAATGATCTTGAATTAATTCTAATAAATAATGTGAGAGGGATTAATGCTAAAGTGAAATGTAAAAGGTAGGTGGCAAGCGCCAACATTGAATGTAGTAAATTACTTGCCTCATGTTCCACAATATATTTTGATATCTACCGTATTGTGATTAATGCATATGCACCCTAGGGGTTAGATAGGTAGTTAACATAACTAACAATAAATCCATACAAAGAATCTTGTTCTTTGTAACTAGAATTTTAGTAGTTCCCTAGGTGAAAAGAGATTATTGTTTGAAATGAGTGATGGAAAAATGGAGAGAGATTATAGGGAATTATGAAAAAGTTAGAATATGTGGTTAATGTAAGTTTGAATTGTTAAGTGTTTTAGTAGTGAAAAAATAAGTTATAGAGAATGAAGCATAAGTCCGTAGAAAGAATAAGTTGTTAAGTAATCACGTCAATATACGTGTATCTTACTATCCGTTTGGAATAGCTTTCAAACATCAAAAGTAAAGTTTGCAATTGAGAAACTTTAACCTTATTTAGAATTTAGATAACATTGAAGGCTTGTTGAAAGCTGAATCAAAATGATTGTTTTAGAAACATAAAATTTGAGATCACATCTAAAAAAAATGATTTGAGAAAGTCCCTTGAGAAATTGCCCTTTTGTTTTTGGGGAGAAGTATCTAGACTTGAAAATCCAAGCATAAGATAAAGATTTATTGATTATTCAAAAAGAAATACAAATTTTTTTTCTTTTTTGTTTTTTCTTTTTTTTTTTTTTTGGGATGGGACCCTTATATGCCTTACCTTCAAAGTCAATACACTTAGCAAGAGCAATGCAATGCATAATTCTGATATCACTAAGGATGATGGATGACTTAGCAAGAATCAACATATCAGCAGAGTATCTTAACTATAGCGTATACAAGGCATATGCGTTCTATACAGTCTAAGCATGCCTAGTAGAACCTTAAATTCGTGTGTCTCTTGAACTTCAAGCTTACCTTGAGTCCAATATCCTACTGCGGCAAAAAAATCAACAACTACATTCCCTTCCCATAATATTTGTTGAAACCTCAGATCTATTGCCTTATTAAATTTACAAATCCTTTCTCCTAGTTAAAACCATCTATTTTTTTAGTGCAAATTTGAATAGCAATAAAGGAGTCCATTTCAACCACAACTTTGGTAAATCCCTTCTCCAAGCATTTTTGTACATCTCCATAGCTTTTAGTTCTGCAGCAGAATAGAGCTTTTACTAAAAAAGTCATAACAGCCAAAAATCATTCGAACATCCTCATCTCTAAAAACGTCGCCCCCTGATGCTAATCCATCTTTCTTAAGAGCCCATCCATATTGAGCTTCAACCAATTGGGCTCTGGTTTCTACCATTAGACAATTTGATGAGTTTATTAATAAGTTGAGTAATCTTATCCACCAAAGAAATCAAAGTGTCAGTAAAGGAATCACCATAGACATATGAGAAGCCCTCCCACTAATATTAATAACCCAAAACATAAAAGTTGAGCAGGAGTGCTACACTAAGGCCAATGAATTAAAACCCTTCAACTCAAACAAAGTACTCAGAGAAGTAAATTATCAATACCTGCTGTGAAAGTCTCGGAAGTCTCAAAAGGAATTTTCAAGAGCCAACTCAACTAGCTCGACCACTGCTTGTGAAATCAAAAGTGGAAGCCATCATAGCCCGAGTTCATCTAAATTTTTAATTTGCGTTACTTTAGACTATAAGCAATATTTTCTACTTCCATGCTTGATATCATACTTTTTTTTATATTATTTATTCGTTCATCATATATGGTAACTAATACTTTATTCCCTAAATTTTTTCTCATCATTCATTTTACTCCTATTACTATTAATCCTAAGTGACTAAATCTATATTTTCTCTTTTTTAATTCTCTCTCTAATTATTTAGAGATTAATTCTATCATATTACATTGATCTCGTATACATTGAATTTATATTTCTCTACTATGTCAGATCGGAAGTGTGTCCTACTTTCAAAATTCCTCTATTTTATAGAGTTTCTGGATTTAGGATTCTAAATCCTTGGGTTCTAAATCTTTCATATTCTTGTTGAGGATCTATAATTCTTCTGGTCTTGTATCATGTTCTTCTCTTCTATTTAATATTCTATCTAATATTAATCTACTGCTACTGCTAGAGGATGGTCTAGATTCTTCTTGAATTGTTCTAGATCTTCCTAAAAATGGGGTTCCTAAACTCATTATACTGCATGAGGAAAATTAAATGCTTTAGGTTGTTTGGTATTTCTTGTTATTGTTCTCTTTTAGTTGGTTCAAGTTTTAAACTTCCTATTTTGTCTACTATGTTTTTTAATTTGTTTTCTATATAAGGTGTAGGTGTGTTTGGAGAAGGCTTTTTGTCTAAAGTGTCTATCTTCTTATGAAGTGATAGTAATAAAGCTATTATAGTATTGTTTTGCTTTATTGTTGCATGATCTGGTGTCTTTTGAGACTTGTAATATGAAAATTCTTCAGATTTTCCTCTTTGAAATATTCTAGCGTATTCTCTTGCGTCTAAATAGTTTTCATCTGTGATAGAGCTATCGGTCATTAACTTAAAACTAATTTCTTAATTTCTTCTATCTATCTTTTCTAAAACTTTTTCTAATAAAAGTTTTTCTTCTATTTCTAAACTTTTAGTTTTGTCTAACTTGCAAAGTTTTTCTAAAATAGTCTTATTTTGTTCTTTTAGATAGCCTAATTTACTATTTATATCTTTTATTTCTCTTAAAATTTTTTTATTACTGTCTCTTAGTTCTAAGTCTAAATACTCTAATTTCTTTAAATCCAGGTATTCTACTTGCTCTCACTCCAAAATAAGGAGGGTATACCAAAAAAACAAACACGTCCATTGGAACAAAAGGGCATGTTTTTAGGTTAGATGCAGAGTTTTGCGGAAATTAAAGTTCTTAAAATAATTATCTTTGCAAATTCTTTATAATTCTATATTTTTTATCTAAATAATAGTTTACCAGGTTTATAGTTAAATTATTGTTTAATAATCTAAAGGCCAACAGAATGAGGGAGTGGAATTCTAAGAGTCTTAACACTTTTATGCCACCTATGATAACGGTTTTCTCAGTTTTTTAACTTAATCCGACTTGGTACTTTCCTTAACTAAGAGTAATTGTTTACAGTTTTATCTTTTTTATATATTTTTTTGCTTCACCTACGACACATCATCAACTTGAACCTGATTTCCTTCTATTAGGTTACGACTGGAACTCCCTAATAGAATACCTAAGCTAATTGATTCTTTTACAACAAAAGAGGATTCCAACGATTCACCCTGACAATTCCTCTAAAGCCATGTTTAAAAGGATTAACTTAGATACAATGTGACTCCTGAAAATCGAGTTATGCTTTTATGATATGCATAGGATAAAGGAAAACAAAAATATTAACAAAAAAATTTTAACATGAATATACAAAGCTAAAAATAAAAATGAAACTTCATATACTTTTTGAGAGAGATTAAGATATGATAAACTAATTACAAGTTAAGGATTTCCTTTCGAGGAAGTCCCTAAAAGACATAAGTAAACTTAAAAAGTATTGAAAAGTATCTTAAAACTTTACAATACTGTTTTTTTTCCCAACTATACAGGGCTTTAGATTGAGAATTTTTGTAGTAAAAAGGATAGAAAATTTAAAGTGTTTCTGAATACTGATGTTGGTGTTCATGTGTCTTGAACTGATCTGAAGAATCCCTTTTATAGGAAAATTCTTGGGAGCGGAAAATCTTGAATGCTTTGGTAAGAATCTTTCCTTCTTTGCACGCGTCTGCTTGGGGATACTGGGCATTTTCTTCGTTTCTCATTTCTTCACCCGTTGTTATGCTTCTCTGAAAAAGTCTTTCTTATTAAAAGTCTTTGTACCAACTTTGAAAATCTTTCTTCTTTTGTCAGAGTCTTTATTGTCTTTGTACGAATTTGTTGAAAGTCTCGTCCTTTGTTGTTGAAGATCTCCGTCTTTTGCCTTAAAAAGTCCTTGTCCCTAAATTTATAGGCTTATGGCCAATTTTGTCTTCTTGTATTAAGTATCTAAATTATGGAGTGTGACCGAGTCCAAAGACATCCCATCGTCAGAATTATTGCCATTTTTGTACTATTCTTCATTGTCTTCATCCGACATATTATCTGAAGAACCTTTTTCTGATATTGGATAAGGATGAATTTCTTTTCTACATTATCTTTTTCTAGAAAAATCTACCTAAATGTTTCTTCAATGGTTTTACTGATTCTGCTTTCAATTTTTTCTTTTCTGACTGTCTTCTTCTTCCTTCTTCTTGATGGTCCTTCATCTTTACTGCTTTTTGGAGTTTTTGGCACTTCTTCAATTTTTTCTAAAATCTTTTCTACAGGAACGATATTTACTTTTGGGTTTTGGCTGTCTTGAATATCTGACATTCTTGAGTCTGAGGTTTTTGAGAATGACTATATTTTACTAGGTAGTCAAAATTTCCACTGGGTTTCCAAAAGTGTCCCAGATTTCTTTCCTTTGTAAATTCTGTCCTGTAACAGAATTAACAGTCTGTTGAGCCTATTTTAAAAAGGTAGCGGAATCAACAGTCCTCTGAGTCTATTGAGCTATTGTCAAGCTTATAGCCATTTTCCGGGTTTGATGAGTTTTTTACTAGTCACTGATAAAAACTAGACTAGCTTCGGATTTATTAGGCTCATAAGTACCTCTTTTGATATTCATTGGGGAATATCCACCCATCTCAATCTTCTTATTTTGGCTAGAAGATGAAGCCTATGGGAGATTGAGTTTTAACCCAATCACTTCTTTTTCTAAATCTGAGATCTGTTTCTGGGGAATGAGCTTATCATTCATAAGCTTCTGATTTGTCCCATTTAAAATTTTATAATTTCTTTGCATGGCTTCACAATGGGTACAAAAAAGATGGTTTGAATCTGTATCTCGTATAACAAAAAAATCTAGAGGAGGTCTGACAGATTTCTGAGAGAAGAAGAAATATAAAAATTTAATCCAATAAGCTGTCTGGCTGAATCTAATGCTTCTTGAAGATTATTAAATCCTTTAAAAAGTAGGTTTTTAACATCTTTAATGCTATCTAAGACTTCTAACCATGTATGAACTCCTAAAGTTCTTCCTTTAATTACAACGTAAAATTTAAATCTTGTTCTATTCTGATTAAAATGATCTGATAATAAATTCATGCATGCGAGAAAATATTTCTGATCTTTTGGATTCTTATTATAAGATATCCAAAGATTGTCTAGAAGACATTTTTCTTCTTTACTTAATGATGTAATATTGTTTAAAGTTTTAAAAGAAATATTACTATTTGGAAAACAAATAAGTTCTTGTTTACCGAAGTGTATGCGATCTTGATAATTTGTTTTGTTCTGGCTAGATTAAGTCTGTAAAGAAGCTTGTGATACAAATTTATTCCCTGGGGAAATACTAGGTCTGAGAGGCGGTCTGGCCATCTAAAAGAAAGAATCACATTATTTCAAAATTTGAAGAATCTTTATCTATTATTGCTCTACTTAATATATCTACTACTTTATTTTCACTTCCATTAATATGATGAAAATCTATATTAACTCCAGTATTGACCATTCTATCTAAAAAATTTAACCATCTTCTTCTACTACTTTTCTTAGTATCTGTTTTCATTTTATTATAAAATAATACTATTGCAACACAGTCTGTTCAAATAGTGATTTCTTTTTTAAAGATAATAAAGAGTTCAAAACTATCTAGAGCATAGTTTACTGTTAATAATTCTGTATCTATACTATTCCTGTTTCCTTTTTATTTATAATTTCTGCTATTATATCTACAAATTCTTTTTGTGGTTTTATCAGCATATTTGTTGGATTTGCAAATTAAAACTACTCCACATCCTAATATACTTCTATCAGTTTCTATTATTAAATAATCTGTTTCTAATGTCATAGCTAGTTCTGGCAAACTCTTTATTTTTTTTATTGTTTGAACTAATTTTATATCTTCTTGGTTAAAAAATCTTTGTCCTATAGGAGAGGTCTTAGCATATAAAGGTCTTGCTATTTTTTCCCAAATGTTTTATAAAAGGTCTTGCATAATTTACTAATCCTGAAAATTTTTGTATCTCCTTTAAATCTTCTAATCTGTCTGGAAATTCTAAAGCTCTTTGAGCTATATAAGTTTGAAGTTTTATTTTTTCCTTCTCCAATATTTACTCCTAAAAAATTTATATATTCTTTGAATAAAGTCATTTTCTTTTTTACTAATTATTAAACTATGTCTAATGAATTCTGAGAATACTATTTGTAAATGACCTCTATGTTCTCTTCTATTTCTACTAAAAACTAAAATATCATCTATATAGACCACTACAAAGTTACTATGTTTATTAAATAGATCTTCCATTTTTCTTTGAAAAAAATACTAGGTGTGTTCTTTAAACCAAAAGACATAACTAACCATTCATATTGTCCTTCTGGACAAGTAAAAGCTATCCAGTCTTCGTGTATTTTTAATTGCCAAAATCCTGGTTTTAAATCAAATTTACTAAAAATATTAGAATCTTGTATTCTATTTATTAAAACTATTTTATCTGGTATGTTAATAACATCATTTACTGTATTATCATTAACTCTTTTGTAATTAATTACCATTCTAGATTTTCCTCTAATTATTTCTGAGTGATTTCTTACTGTAAAAGCTGTTGATCTGTATGGACTTTCTGATTTTCTTATAGCTCCTAATTTTAATAATTCTAAAATATGCATTTTAAAATCTTCTACATTTTGATTTATTGCTTTATATTTTTTGTCTTAATTCTATATTCTAGATTTTTTATTTTTAATTCACAAACTATTTTATCTTTTTACCAATATTTTAATATATTTTCTCCTGAGATTTCAAACTTTTCTAACTTTGATATTAAATATTCTATCTCTTGTTCTGTAACTAAAGTATAATAGTTTTTTTCATTATCTAAAAATTCATTAGTTTTAAAGTCTAATTCTTCTATATCTAAACTATCTTCTTCTATAGAGTATTGTTCAATTAATTGATAATCTCTTTACTTTTTATAGGGGCAATTTTTCTCTATGGGGCTTCCACCATACTTCTCAGCACACTTTGATGGAAAATTAGTAGTAGTTATTGGACTGAACAATGTGTGCTTTTGTAAATTTATAAAGTCTTTTGTAATTGTAATACTGCCATTATCTTCTAGTAAGAAACTTAATCCTAGTATGGAGTATGTGTCTCTTAGATTTCCTTTTCTTACTCAAGTTGAAAAATCTTTTGGTAAGGTATATTCTACACTTTGTCCACAATTTGTTTCAAAACTACTCTTTCCGAAATTTGTTTCAAAACTAATCTTACTATTAGGTCTGAGTAATTTTGTATATTTATACAAATCTCCATCCATTTGTTGTGCTTCTATTAGTTCTTTTGCTTGCACTATATATTTTGAAGGTATTAACGTTTTATTAATAATACAATTACTACATCCTGAGTCTACTAACCCTAAGCATTCTATTGTATATGTTTCTATTCTTATTTGACCTTTTTCTTTAATATTTTTCAATTTTTGTGCATTATATGCTACTAGCACATATGATATTAGTAAATTTTCTATGTCTGGTTCTTCTAATATTGCTTTTCCATTATTATTGTATTCTAATATTTCTAATCTTTTTATTATTAGTTTTTGCATATCTTCTAATTTTTCTATTCGTTTCCTAAGTATTTTAATTTCTGGGTATTCCATATATTCTTTTATTTCTGGTAAGCTTTCTTTTTCATAAGAGATTAACATTTTTTGTTCTAAACATTTTATAGAAGCTTTTTTAAAACATTTTTTACATTTGGCTCTACAATGTTTAGTTGGGTACCAATTACATAAAAAACATAAATGTTCCTTCCCTCCTATTCTAATTATGTTTGCAGTCTTCGATAATAAAGTTTATTAGATTATATTCTTCATTTGAGGATTCGGAATCTTTTTCATTTATTAAGTTTGAGAATTCTTTTATTATTTCATAATCTAATTTTTCAATTTTTTGGTCTTTTATTATATCTTCTACTGAAACTATATTATATATAGATTCTTGATCCGAAACATATTCATCTAATTGAATTAAATCTTTATTAGTACATCCTATTAAAGTGCTTTTTTTTTTATCATAGCTCTTGATTCTTTTAGGACAAGTTCTAGCTGAATGTTGATTACTATTATATACAAAACAACGTAATTTATTTTTATAAGTTCTTTCAGACTTAAATTTTGTAACATGTTTTTCTTGATTTAAATATGTGTTTTCTCTTATTTTATTTTCTAAGATAATGTCTTTTCTTGCCATGATCCTTATTTTTATTTTTTTCTGTATTTTTTAGTATTATTTGTTTTAGAGTTTGATGCACCATAAGTATGAGGGGTAAAAATGTCTTTACTGAATTTATAATCTGTCTTTTTTAATTGCTTTTGAATTTTAAGTTCTACACATTAACTATCTAAACATCTTATTATATGTTGAACTCTCTATCCTATCTAAACTATCTTCTTCTATAGAATTTTGTTCAATTAATTGACATTCTCTTTCTTTTTTAAAGGACAATTTTTCTCTATGGAGCTTCTGCCATGCTTCTCAGCGCACTTGGATGGAAAATTAGAAGTAGTTGCTGGACTGAACAATGTGTGTTTTTGTAAATGTATAAAGTCTTTTGTAATTGTAATACTACCATTATCTTTTAATAAGAAACTTAATGCTATTATTAAGTCTGTGTCTTTTATATTTACAAAGTGTTTTGGCAACTCATGCAGATTATAATCTGGATTATAATCTGTCGCACGATATCATTTCATTGGTTTCACTTTTTTCAAAAAGTCAAAAAGTAAAAACCAAGCTGCAATTATTTACTTTTTACAAAAAACAATCAATAAAATAATGTCACTTGGTATATTATAATCCAATAAATAATCCAAATTTTAACCAAACACTTTGTTACTTTTCTTATACGTAAGTTGATTAATCTTTTGATAAAGTATATTCTACACTTTGTCCACAATTTGTTTCAAAACTAATCTTACTATTAGGTCTGAG
>CAVNYN010271344.1:0-83234 GCA_963692815.1 Nyctanthes arbor-tristis
TGTTGAAGACATAAAAAAAAAAAAAGGAAGGGCAAGTTAACGTCTTGTAATAAAAAAAGGGAAGCAATAAAGAACAACAATCAAGAATCACTCAATTGTTGAAGACGGTTTAATTCCATCATAAATCGTTGCCAAAATTTGGCGCTAGAGAGAGGGCCGGTTAACAGCTACAACGCAACCATAACCAACAATCTGTCAGTTGCAGCCAAGTCACTCTCTCGAACAATGAGGGATGAAGATCCCTTCCCCTCTGATGAGGCGGCTGCCGTTCCCAGTCCAATTCCGGCATCACCGGTGTCGCTCTTCCGATCTTAAGATCCTTCAGACCATGCCATACATGCAATAGCAGCTGGATGAAATACAACAATGTCAAGCCCAGAAGCGCAGAAAAGCTGACCCGAAAGATGTGCAATCTGTGCAACAGGGGCTTAAAGGAGAGGCTGGAGGGGATGCCAGGGTAGACACACCGAAGCCTGATCACATCCATGTTGATGAGAGCCCACACGCGTCCAAGGTGAACCGAACCGCGCTCCACAGCCAAAAACCCTGGTGCTCGTTCGAAGTATAAAAAAACGGAGGCGTCGAGATCAACCACGAAACAACCTCCATTCGAACCAGCAAATAAAGCTAATCGCTTTGTAAACAAGAGGTTTCAAACCTCCCGATACCAAGACCTCGTCTAATGCACCCACCTAAGCGTGGAAAGAACAAGCTGTCAGAGATGAGACACCGCCTCGCCGAGCTAGAGAGGAAATACACAGAATCTCCTCAAGGAGGACAAGGCGGATACTCTGAGTGCAAACCTTCTCCTTTCACTGTGGACATTCTGTAGACTCCAGTGTCAAAGTTGAATTTGCCCCACATGCCACCATACACTGGGGAAACCAACCCTAACTCCTATTTAGACAAATTTATGTCGTGGATGAAACTGTAGGGTGCTGGAGAAGTGGCTATGTATAGGGCCTTCCCTACCACCCTCGGAGACATCCCTGCTAAGTGGCTAAGGGAACTCACCCAAAACTCGATCTGGAGTTGGGAAGAGCTGTCCTCGCAATTACTGTCACAGTTCATGGGGGAAAAATCAGAATAGAACCAAAGGAAAAACTAGTGACGATAAAACAAAGAGCAACCGAGACTTTGGAGTCCTACCTAGACCGCTTTAACAAGCAAGTCTTGGAAACAGAGAAGGTAATGGATGACACTCTGTTGATAGCCGTCCTATCAGGATTACAACACGAAAGCCGGTTCTGGTGGTCGGTCCATGAGATCAGGCCCAAAAACTACCAGGAATTCCTAAAAAGGGCAGAAAGATACATTAGCGCTGAGGATGCTACTAGCCGACCAACTAATACAAAATTGATCCCTATCACAAGTGCAGTAAAGGGGGATAATACATCGTCGGATGTTCCAAAATCCTTCGAGGATCCCGGAAAGAAGAAGGAACCCAAGTACTTAGAACGGGGAAAACAAATGGCCCAAGGGCGGCAAACTTTTACCACCTTAACCGCCTCACCAGAAGATATTTTCACACAAATATCTCGGGAAAACATCTTGTCCAAACTGAGACCTATGTGGACTCAATCCTTTCAATTAGACCAGGGTAAATACTGCCAGTATCACCCATCTGTCGGCCACGAAACCAATGATTGTCGCGATATCAAAAGGGAATTGGAATGCCTCATCGAAAAAGGCTTTTTGAAGAAATTCGTGGCACCTCCCAATCGCGGTAATAAAGAACTCCCACCTATAACTCTGAAACCGACATCGACGGTGAACCAAAGTCAAAGGGGCAGAGATTTACACCCTAATTAATACCAACTCAAACACCTTACAATCGCAGAGGCGTCGATGCCAACTCGTGAGGCAAGCAAGGAATAGCTATCAAGCTTATGATGTCCCTGAAAGAACCGACCTACCAGAAATATCTATTTCATTATTAGAAGATGACGCAAGGGATGTGTTGCAACCTCACGACGACCCCTTAGTTATATCGTTGAATATCGAAGGGTTTGAAGTTCATCGAGTGTTGGTTGATACAGGAAGTTTCGCCAATGTACTGTACCTCGATGCGTTCTCGCTCATGGAAGGTTGGTTAAGTTAGCTCTCACCGGCAACGAATAATATCCAAGGCTTCACCGGAGATTTCATCCACCCATTGGGACATGTTCCATTAATTGTGGAGATGGGAGTCTTCCCAAGGATAAGGCGTTTTCAAACCGACTTCATGATGGTGAACATCCCGTCAAATTAAAACGCAATATTGGGAAGGCCTATCCTCTAAGAGACAAAGGCCACTGTCTCAATCTATCACCTCTGCCTTAAGTTCCCAATACCATTTAGGCCTGCGTCGATCAACAGAGATCAGCGAATTACTAAGAAATGTGATCATGGGATCCGACCTACACATGTTAACACATTAACCCCTAACGAGGCTAATTATGAACAACCAACAAACGTAGACCTCGAGTCGGCAGCAAGAGGAAAACCCCTAGCCCCAAAAGAGATCTGGCGACTGTCAGTATATTAGGCGACCCACCTGAAATGGAAATCTGAATAGGCCGTGAGTTAGGAGAGCCAATGAGAAGGAAACTAATAAACTTCTTGAGAGCCAATCTGGATGTATTTGCCTGGACCCATTCAGATATGGAAGGCATCGGCCCAACCACCTTATAGCATCACCTCAACGTCAACCCTTGTGCTAAACTTGTTGTACAAAAATGCCGAAGGATGAGACCCGAAAGGTCGGAGGCTTTAGCAAGGGAGGTCGCAAAGATGTTGAACAATGAATTCATAAGGGAGGCATTGTACCCCCAGTGGGTAGCAAATCCAATCTTGAGGCTTAAAACAAACGGGTCGTGGAGACTTTACATTGACTTCACCGACCTTAATAAGGCATGCCCTAAGGATAGTTTCCCCCTCCCCCACATCAATCAGATGGTAGATACCACAGCTGGACACGAACTGATGACGTTCATGGATGCACATTCTGGGTATAATCAAATACCCATGGCTCCAGGGGATGAAGAACTGACCTCTTTTTTACAGATAGGGGATTATACAAAATGATGTCTTTCGGGTTGAAAAACGTCGGCGCTACTTACCAATGTCTGGTTAACATGATGTTCCATCACTTGATAAAGAAGACAATGGAAGTTTACGTAGATGACATTTTGGTAAAAAGTAGGAAGGCCTCAGACCACCTCTCCTATTTTGGAGAAACATTTAATGTGCTTAGAGCTTACAAGATAAAACTGAACCCGAATAAGTGCTCCTTTAGTGTTTCCTCTGGAAAATTCTTGGGGTATATGGTAAGCCAAAGGAGAATAGAGGCCAACCCTGATAAAAACCAAGCTCTCCTACAAATGAAGTCCCCAACCATTGTAAAGGAGGTACAAAGTTTGACTGGCAAGTTGGCTACACTAAACAAGTTTGTCTCGCGGGCTACCAACAAGTGCTGGACTTTTTTTGAAGTCGTCAAAAAGGCCAACGAGTTTGAGTTGACGTCTGAGTGCTAAGACGCGCTCCAAAAGATAAAGAAGCGTATGGCTTCACCACCTCTACTATCAAAACTGGCTCCTAGAGAGACCTTGTGTCTATTCTTAGCAGTCTCTTCAACCGCAATAAGTGTGGTCCTCATCAGATCGGAGTTCGGCATACAACACCCTGTTTACTATGTAAGCCAAGCTCTCCACAACGGCGAGCTCCGATACTCACCCATAGAAAGCTGGCCTTCTCACTCATCACGGCTTCTAGGAAGCTTAGGCCTTATTTTTTAGAACACCCTGTAAAAGTATTGACCAATTACCTATTAAAGCAAGTACTCCATCAACCAGAGCTTTGGTCAGGCTGCTGAAGTGGAGGTCAAACTAGGACAGTACGACCAGATCGGAAGAGTTGTCCTCACCAAGCTATCAAGGGATAAGCCCTGGCCGACTTTGTGGCTGAATTCACACCACCTCTGCAAGAGGAGAGTACGGATGACCGTCCTTGGAAATTGTACGTGGATGTTTCTCAAAAGCCAAGCCGAGCCGGGGTTGGTATCGTACTTATTAGTCCTGACCTTAAATATTACTGCCAAGCTCTGCAGTTCGACTTTCACGCCACTAACAATGAAGCTGAATACGAGGCGTTGATTGTGGGGTTAGAAATGGCCCGAGCTATAGGAGTCAAGTTTGTAGAAGCAATGAGCGACTCCCAACTGGTAGTAAATCAAGTACGAGGGATCTTTGAAGTCAATGAGGATTCGTTGGTACCATATTATGAGCTCGCCCTTACTGAGCTGACAAAGTTTAACTAAGCTTTTGTGACAAGAATATCGCGTGGCGAAAACTCCCAAGTAGACACACTGGCAACTGACCTATTAGATAGGTCATATATCTCTACCGTACTTAAAAGAACCAAACTGGACAAGTTAGTAGAAGCGAGCAAATCTAGTCATACACGTGGATGGTAACCAGATATACATAGACGCCACCTACGACTCGGACCAGACACTTGGAGTACATGCCCCAAAGTGCTCCACTTAGTCCTTTTTGCCTATAAATATCCCCCACCATGTTAAAAGGAGGGAAGATAATATTTTTATGTATTATATTTGGTCTAAAATTTTGAACTACATGTCTTGTAATCAAAAAAGGGAAGAAATAAAGAACAACAATCAAGAATCACTCAATTGTTGAAGACGGTTTAGTTCCAGCATAAATCATTGTCAACACTAACCATTTATAAATGGTTGCCAAATGGACCTGAATCTTTCCTAGACGCAACAGGATACCAAACACGTTTCTTCAATCGAAAGGCATCACAAAAAGTCATAAGTGAGATTGATGTGACTCGAGGACTCCGATCACCACCCTCTCATTCCTCTTGCAGAAGTATCAAAAATTTTTATGCATTTTTTCTTGAAACGAGAGAGAGAATGAATAGATAATAAAGATTTTTGTAATACGCATGGATACATGAGACTCGTGGATGTGATAATATGATCAAATTAAAATTTGAAAGAGAATGAAAAAAATTGAGAAGGCTAAGATGGTCTCACTATACAGGCCAGAAAATTTATATCAGCCATCAAGCCCAAAGAGGCCTAGTTACAAGTCCCGTTGGACATGCAAATGCGGCAAATGTAGTCCACCCACCTGAAAACAGCACACAGGCACTCCACCTGGTTTCTTCACGCTGGGCTTTTAGGTGCCCCTCATGACAATCATCAGCATGTCCAACGTGTCTTTTATTATCTGGATTTATTTATGAGATCTTCAATTTTTTGGTGGATTTTCATTCAGTTGTGAGTGGTGTTGTTATCATCCATTTCCACCGTCCTATATATTTCATAAATCTCTTCAATATATATTCATACGATAATTTGAATAACATGCTTCATCATGCTATAGATAATAGATGCCATAAATTTTATTTTGCTTACACATTGGCATAATAATTTTCATATATATATGTGACACATATCCAAACTATAAGCACTCCACACTTGTAATTTGAATATGTGCCACGTATACGTGTGGACAAAATAAAATTTATGCATAAATGTCTAGAAGATATTACTCAAATAAGATCTCCCACCATTCATATCCACTGAAACTGATTACGTAACCAATAAAAACAATCTTTTTATACATTACCCGTGTCTTTTCTTATTGCTCTATATACTAAATTTGTATTTTCTCTAGATTATTTTGTACATATTTTGGCTGTATCCATATTGATAAATTTGTTAGGTGATAAATTATTTGTTGTAATCTTTTAGGAGTTAAGACTTCCCTCCAAGTTTCGCTTGTATAGATATGTGAATAATGGAAACAAGAAAGTTAAGTTTTTCCCTACGTCTTAGTCTATTTAATCAGTACATTGACATACCCTCTTTAAATTATACCAATTACTGTTACTATAACATGTGTGTGGTGTTATACTTCCAACATTTTCACCGCAAATGGTTCGATAGAGAATTCAAATAGTTCACGGAATCCAATGAACACCATTTCGGTTTCTCCTGCGCACGTGCATGCATAGAGACGGTAAATCGGTAAAAACGCGTGTAATTAATAGACCCAATAGAAATACTCTACAACATACCACACCATTATTTTCCTACGACTCCGACATTCCATAATCATAACTGCTTACCTGCTCCATGACTCAATATTTCATATCATCAAATGATATCAACTCATCTAGGTTATAAAACAACATATCATCGACCATATCAAGTTTTTTTCAGATAAGATATATTATATATAAAGAAAAAAATTAGCTTATGATGGAACAATTTCGAAAAAAAAAAATATTATTTGAACATTATAATGAATGCCAAAGATTGTCACTCAATTGAGTGTTAGTCAATTGTTAAATGTGTTAATACGAAAACAAAATTAATTTCATCATAACCAACAGTGGCTTAGGTTATTATCACTAGACAGTCGCCGAAGCCATTATGTGTTGCGTGAACCCTTGCAACTACTTATAATGTTACTTCAATTTTAACCCCTTTTTTTGGTGACTTTCTAATTGTCTGAAGTATGAAAAGTTGTATACATATCAGTGTAACAAGTGATATAAATTTGTATCAAAATCTATAAATATATTCGTTGGTTCTTTGACCGGGACATTTAAGAAAAGACTTGGAAAAGTTCATATCTTGCATATATTTTCTACAAAATATATTCTATATCTTGTTATTTTAGAGTATGTTCAATGCAAAGTCAATGTAGAATGTTTTAGGTATATATGTGTTAAAGAATATTGACATTACAGTTAAAAAATCATTCAACACAACAATCTCAATTAGAGAGAAAGATTTTTTGATTGGATAAATTAATGTTTGAGACTTATGAAGTTCTCTATGACAATGGTAAGTGTTTAATGTGTCAAGTAAACATATTTTTTTGTCAATTGTCAATTTATTCTATAACTATGACTATATATTGAAAATGCTCTTAGATAGACATTGTATGTAGCTTGAGTATGGATTTTAATACATCCTTGATTTTCGGGTTGTCTTCCTGAATGTATAACGCAAACAGCGTTATGACTTCATTGTATTTTGGAGGCATATTTAGAGACCCTAACTGCATAACGGTTTTTGGTGAAAGTAAATGACGCCTCAAGGAAAGCGTATATATGTACCTTGAAACCGCCTACTTATTTGTTTAGAGATGATTCGTGATTCTACTTGTTTGTTCTGGATTACTTACGTTGCCTGTAGACTTCATCGGTGTCATAGGAGAAATCTCACCAACAATTTAATTTAATGCCATAATACTGGGTTATCTATCATAATTGCCTATTTCCGCCAATCTTTTGCTTTCAATCTATTTTTAGGCAAAACTCGAATCCAAATCGTGTAACTTTATTATTATATTGTATTTATTATAAATTGTAGTTTGGCAACTATTTATAAATGGTCTCAATTTACTGAAAAATTTTAGAGTACTGTATTATGGTACTCAAAACTAATAATGTGAGATCTTGGACTTTATTTTTCAGACTTTTAAACCCATGTGTCGGTTGATGATTAATATGAAATAACATATTAAAATATTCTTAGAGTACTGGATATTTTCTCTCTATTTAGCCAATGTTTATTTTTTTGAAATTGTGTTATATAATATGATTTGGGTGGTTAGATTTATTGAAAAGTAAAAAAGTTATAACTTGACGTGATGAGATTGTAATGTGTGTACAATGTTTGTTAAGTTTCCAAAATAGTGTGATTTTATAATAGAAAAATTGTTGGCCTAGCCTTAGTGAGTGTTAATATATATATATATATATATTTTGTAATAAATATTACTCAACAAAGAGATTATAGAATAGGAGAATTAAATTATTTGATTATTCTTAAAGGTTTGAGAGTTAACTAGGATGTTATTAAATCATGGTTTGGACGGGTGTTTGTTAGATGTTCTTTATTTTATCAATTTATAATTTTACTTACCACTAAATTCACAAATAATTTGATAACTATTTAACTACAACTATATATTTTTTCACTTTTTTACCATCTCAGTACATATTTTACCTCTCTCTTTATTATAAATTATCTATATTCTAACACATAAAGGATATCAAACAAGCTCTTAATTACTTATTTATTTATTTTTTTTAAGGCGGGTGTTAATTATTTGGTGTATGTACCATTATTATTTTAAAAAAAATTACGTCGATATATGTGTACAAAATAAGATAAAAAAATTAAAAATAAAATAAGGAAACAAATGAGAAGCATCCGCGTATATAGCATACCACACGTAACCTCCTTCCCCCACTCTTTCCTCTCCCAGTCCCCCACCACACTGTTGCAAGAAAAATGCGCAGTTACACACACTGAAAGGTGTGTTCATTTGCATTTTATCGCCATTAATGCCTCCAGTGTTAATTCGTGACTCGTACTTTTTTCACGGATTTTACTTATATATCTAGCCTAGCCACTTTCAAGCTAGCTTGCTTGCAAATTTGCTGGCAGTTATTTTTCTGTGATTTTCGCTCTCTCTTTACGTATTATTATAGATTTATACACGGTGGTGTTGTGATATAGTGAGAGAAAGTTGTTACAGTGATGGACCTGGATAAGGTGACATTGGAGATTTTTAACAAGCTGGAGCAGAAGTGGTTGTACCACTGCGATGGAAAGAAGACTCGTGTTCTGAGCATTGACGGCGGAGGAACCACCGGCATTGTTGCCGGCTCTGCTTTGGTTCACCTTGAGTCTCAGATCCAAGAGAAGACCGGTGATTCCCACGCTCGCATAGTGGATTTCTTCGATATTATCGCTGGCACGGGAATCGGCGCTCTTCTCGCCGCAATGCTAGTTGCCGACGATGGCGCTGGCCGTCCGCTGTACACCGCGAAGGGCGCTGTTGATTTTTTGAAAGGAAATCAAACGAAGCTTTTCAAGGAGAAAAGTGTCGGTGTCCTCCGCCGCCGGCATAGGTATTCCGACACGAGCATGGATTGGGTGCTGAAGGAGGCTCTTAAGAGAGAAGACGGAAAGGTTTTGACTCTGAAGGATGCGTGTAAGCCTCTGCTTATCCCGTGCTTTGACCTCAAAAGCTCGGCGCCATTTGTCTTCTCCCGCGCCGACGCTTCCGAGTCACCGAGTTTTGACTTTGAGCTATGGAAAGTCATCCGCGCCACATCAGCGACTCCGTCCATGTTCAAGCCGTTCAAACTCTCCTCCGTCGATGGAAAAACCTCTTGCTTGGCCGTCGACGGCGGACTTGTAATGAACAACCCCGCCGCCGCAGCCGTCACTCATGTTTTGCACAACAAGCGTGATTTCCCTTCGGTCACCGGCGTTGATCACCTTATGGTACTCTCTCTTGGCAACGGACCGTTAAGCACCTCATCAAGGCTGAAATTCCAGCGGAACGGCGAATGTACTGCGCCATCCGTCGTCGGCATTGCTCTAGACGGCGTCTCCGAAACCATTGACCAAATTCTCGGCAATGCCTTTTACTGGAACCCCAACAGTTACGTCAGAATTCAGGTATTTTTCAATTTCCTTTACACTTTTTCAGAATTACTATTAAATTTTTTAATTTCCAAATATTTGCATAGAATAGAATGTTATAAATAAATGACTTTAATAGTTTCTTTCTATCAATTCCTACCTGAAATTGATTACATCCTAACTAACGGCGTTATGTTACAGTCTAACTGCGTTGGAGATCGACCGGATGAGGTGTTGGCAGAACGAGGCGTCGAGTCTTTGCCATTTGGCGGGAAACGGTTACTAACGGAGACAAATGGGCACAGAATTGGAGTCTTTGTGCAACGGCTTGTTGCACTGGGAAGGACTAGCCGGCCACCAAGCCCGTGCAAGGAAACGACCGTCAATCCACTCTCTGACGGCCGTTAGTTTCTTTTTTTCTTTTTCTTTTCTGTCACGTTTAGTTTAATATTCACCCATGTTCTGGGGTGCTTTAGTTAAAATGGCTCTATTTGTAAGCTTTAACTAGTAGCTGTAAAACTAAATAACAGTTTTTAGTAATGAGCAATGACTGTTTAGCTTTATTATTTGGACCTTAATCGCTCTTTCTCTAATCTCGAGCTTATTATGCTTATCTAGAAAGTAATTTGGTGGGTTAGAAATAATTGGATTAGCTAAAAAATTATACGAATGTTGAAATGTACAAAAGGAAAAAAAATGTATAAATAACGTCTGCAATAAATTAAGTAATGCTATATATAATAAATTAAGTCATGCTATATAGTACCGCATTCACCCTTGAAGGTAAGGTAAAAGAATGTCTACTTAATGCTTAGGCCTTATTTGATCCTCTTTAAATTTTCTCTTTATAAATTCACCTACTATGATTTGACTGTTGATTTGACAACTACTCAACAATCACCATACATTTTAAACTTCAATTAAATCTCCACCACTCATTTCAACTCTTTATAAATTCACTTTATAAATTGAAAATTTAAATAGCTTCAAACAAACCCTTAGATTGTATCAACTTTATTGACTTATCAGGTGGAATCCACTATTGCTTGGTATTAATTTCAAAAGGCAATGAGATTTTAACCAAGTAGTAAAATCGCGGTGTCTTTACAACTGTGCTAGTCATTGTGTTATTTTATTTTTGAAATAGAATAAAATGAGTAG
The DNA here is from genome assembly GCA_963692815.1 of Nyctanthes arbor-tristis. Lineage (NCBI taxonomy): Eukaryota > Viridiplantae > Streptophyta > Magnoliopsida > Lamiales > Oleaceae > Nyctanthes > Nyctanthes arbor-tristis. The sequence goes on from CAVNYN010271344.1 coordinate 10,628, forward strand.
TAGAAACTGTGTAGTGTGGTACATGTATAGGATCATTAGACATCATGAAATATATGAATATAATTAATTAGTTTGGTTACATTCTATTTAAAATAGAATTAATTTGTTGACACAGGCTAAGATATTTGCGTTTAAATCTCCTCATTAGAGTTGTTCTAAAAAACTCTTCTCACCGGAGGACCGATGGTAGCATTTTGACAAGAACATCTATCTATAATTGTTATTTCAATTATGAAAATTTAGTATCATAGATATGACTGCTTATCTAAACACAAAGGACGTGTTAGATATTTGTGTTCAACTATGATTAAATGAGTTTGCTTCTCAAACCGAATAAAGAAATCTCTTATAAATGATATCCCGTGGTTAGGTGATTATAGGCTTCCATATCTTGGAAGTTAGATGAGATGAATATATACCAAAAGGCTTTATTTTGCAGTCATTTCGGAAATCAGTTAAGGTAATTGCCATATTGGTATAAGTTTTGTAGCTTATGGTGCAACTCGCCTTTCAAGAAAGTAAAAAAAATCAACTAAAAGGAATTGGTTCCCTCATTCCGTAATCAGAAAGTACTACTATGATGATGTTTATATCGGGTAACTATTTATACCTCCTCACCATACATTTCCCAGTAGTACAAATGCTTGATTCTCAATTATTTTGTCACATTATAACGAGGCCGAACGGCTAGTAGATTTACACGTGATTTGGAAAAATATGTTACGGTGCTCCCAAAATCGATTAAAAATGGTCATTTCTACCGAAAAGCTCCAACTAATCAATTAATTATTGTGCTTCATTTGACATTGATTCATGGATTATGATAACTCGAAAGCAGTATCTTGTTCGGAAGCACTATGAGACTGACAATCGACCCATACCAATAAGTTATGTCCAAGTAAGAACTTCACTAGTGTCGGGTCTTATAACCAATACTCCACTACTTGATATGCAATTAAAACACGTGAGACACGACAATTCCCAGTAGAGTTGACAAAGTAAAACAAGAAGATTGACACAACAATTAATATGGAGAAATTCCTTCCACTCGTTGAGCAAGGGACAAATGGGTACAACTTGATACGTATGTAATTGTACTTGATCGATGAAGTTGGCAAGTATTGAACAGAGCCACTGTTTGTTCTGGCAAATATATTAATAGGAGCCAACCCTCCCACTAGTAGTCTGTTTTTTGCTTTGTCTTTTGCCACAGCTTTTTATTTGGTGTTATTTCAAGATTGGGATATATATATATATATATATAATATTTCACAATTAGGTAGGTAATAATTTATGGGTTTTGTCTATTTTTCTTGATTAAATGTTAATTACACTGGTTAAGAGCAATATTAATGTTGGAGAAAAATGTCAAAGAGAAAAAAGCAAAAGTGATAAAATTAGGGGAAAAAAGCTATCCTCAAATAATGTATAGGAGGGAAATCTAGTGATTATAATGTTAGAGGATTTTGTTTATTTTTTATAACTTTTTTCCAAATTATTTTTTCTTTGCTTTTTTTAATCATACAATTGATATTCAATTTTTTACAAAATGTTATTTTTTTTTTAAAATTTACTATATATATATATATATTTTTTTTTTTTTTTGGAAGGAGGGGGGAGGTAAAAGAGGGTCTAAATTACCTTACTCCCTCTAAAACCCAAAATTTGAGTTTTCCTCCACATTGATCTTGATCTAAGACACTGATTAAGGTCAAGTTTATTCTTATATTTTGCAATGCTAGCAACTATGTAAGACAACCTGGTTGATGCGGAGACAGGTCAGTATTACGAAGCAAGTTAGAATGATGTAGTTTTCAATATTAATTAGTGGCTTTTCTTGGAATTACACGTAAGGAATATTTATTTTTACACCATTTAAAGAATTGAGGACCTCCTCAAATTATGTAGTAATTCCTTCTAGGTATACTTTTAACCCTTTACAATTGTATGGATTTAATAAATTTCATGATGCTGAGTCATCTTCGGTTTCAACTCCATGGTACAAGAGTCTTACAACATGGAACATGGGCGGAGGATCTAAAACAATATCATACTCAAGTTACTAAACGAATATACAATCTTGTCCTTTTTTGGGCCCACGGCTACTCTTCGGTATTTTTTTTATAGAAACAGATCAGGGTCCTAGTTTGAAGCCCGACTACCAATCATAGGGGGCCATGTGTATTTTAAAATACACGTGGCCCTCTGTAATTGATGGTCGGGCTTTAAACTCGGAGCGCAATCTGTTTCTATAGCCGGACTAACTCTTGGGAGTCATCTTTTGGATGCTCAAGGTCCCGAACTATGTTTTATGCTAACTAGGTCAGGAAATACTTGAGTCGAAACTTGTCTTGTCACTCAAGATTTATGTTCTTTTCCTAAATAGTTTTATGCTAACTAGGTAATACTTGAGTCGGAACTTGTCTTTTCACTCAAGAATTCTGTCCTCCTCCAAAATTAGTGGTGGAAATGCATTTAAATTAAAAGTAAGGAAGCCATTTATTTATTTGTGAAGAAAGGTTGTCATTTATATTTAACTGTAGTTCGGCCAAGTCATGCTCTATGTCCCTGGGTGCTGAAAGAGACTGTCCAAGAAAGAAAATGTCACCATTTTAACCTCAATTACCCAAAAACCTTGTATGTGGCCTCACATTCAATGCTTACCTAGACAAATATCAGATTCCAATCCCTTTCACCACATTTTCTTGTTCAAATCACTTTCCATTTATGCCCTATAAATGACAACCAACTGAAGAAATTCTAGAGTGGCTATCTAGTTGACAACCTCCTAAGTTGCCGCCTTTCACTTTGAATCAAGTTTCGATATCTTCCCAAGCAATTATACAACCCAAAAGTTCTCATCCAATTCATTTTGATGGCATATATGGCACCTGATAAAGAGACGATTGAAGAAAACAAAGAGTTTGTATCTCTTTTCTTGATCTTGTCTACTACTTAGTACAAAAACCAATAATGCCTTGGAAGTTTTGTGTTTGGACCAGTCTGTTAGATTCACATCAAGAACACACAAACAAAATATTAAATTACCCAAGATTCCAAATCTAATATCCTAAACAAACCCCTAATGTCTGTCAATTAATTATAAAAATCAATTTTTAATCTATGCATAACAGGAGACAGGCAAAAGTGAAGAACTCCCATGTGAGGTAACAGTAAACCTGCTTGTCTTTTTATTCATAGGGTCAAACCAATAGAGCTACCATTTATAATGATTGTGTGGAGAGCCCCAAAAATATTAACTGTCTGTCAATTCATAATTATTCCTTCAGTGAATTTACAGTTTTTACTGAAATCACCTGAAGCAGAAAAGAGTGGGAGATAGGAGAAGGGCAAAATCTTGGTGCTACCCTACTTGTGGTTTTAAATGTGTGAAAATAATAATATTTCACAATAATTCATGCACTTGATTTTTGCTCAATTATTTGTTTCTTTATCTGTGCATAGAATCTATGTACAAAGTTTTACTGTAAGGATAGTTAAAATCATGCAAGAGGGTAATGAACTAATTACTATGAAGTACGATTTTGATGCTCTCCATTTTTCTATACGTGGTTGTGGTGTGATATATACTAGGGTCGATGAAAATAACAGGGCAGGATCTAATTAACCAGTTTGTTATAAATATGATTTGGAAGAAAACCGAGGTTGGACGACGCTCTTCCGATCTTCAACGTTTGACTTTTTTTATTGTTGTCAATAACTCGACCAGTTTTGTTCTACATAAAATGCAGTACCTAGAAATTGTAATTTCATTAAATTTGTTTGAGAAATAAATTGAGTGAAAATAAGGGGTAGAGAACTATGTAATCTTTGTGAATGTTTCAAATTATGTAGATAAAATAATGCAACCAATTTCCCTTGTGGCTATGAAATAAAATGGTCAAGACATGTTGCAGGGTTTTTCCTCCAACTTTAGATAGATTCTAAAAGTTATTATTATTATTATATTTTTCTAAAAGTTATTATTATTATCATTATTGTATTTTTCCCTTTAAATACAGTAAAATTAAATGAAAAGTCAGGAAACATATTGCACAAATGCAGTAAAAGCTAGCTAGATTCTCAATAATCTTTGCTTCTTTTCGTTCCTCTTCTTTTAAGTACATTGCTATTCCTTTCTTAATACATTTTGGTAGGTGGATAATTAAAGATCAAAAGGCTAAGAGCAGTATGCATCACTAGACCTTTTTGAAGTCTTATCATTGCTTAAAAGACATTATTAGTTTTGTAATCAAAGCTTTCTTAAAACTTCAAAAATTAACTAGCGTTATTCGTTCAAATAGTGCAATTCAATTTCTTATTAATTTTTTCCTCCTAAGAATCCCGTAAATGCCCTCCTTTGAGGTTAGTACCTCAAGGAACGTACTGAAGATATGACGCAAAAAAAACTTATGTACACACTCAAAAAAAAAAAATTACAAAACAAAAAGGGGGAAAAGCTTGAGCTATATATGTGATTGAGGGGTTGGCTGTGTGACCCCCAAAGTTTGGTAAAAAATGCAAAATATTGTTAAATGGTGGGGGCATGAGGAAGAACCAACTTGATTAAAGACCCAAGTAATTCAACCAAGAATCATCCTGTTCCCAACAAACAAAGCATATGAGGACCTTTGGCCTTTGATTAAGATTAATAAATTACAATTGCTTAAGGAAAAAAAAACAATTACACCAAGAAGAAGAATCTTATAATTATTTTATTAATTAAAAGAAAAACCCCACTAGTAAAGCATGCTTGTGACTTTTGTAGTCCACGTACTAATTCTCTATTATTATTATGGAAAACAAACTAATTAAAATAAGAGAGAGAACATTAAGTTGGTGAGTAGTTAAAGACTTCATAATTGCAATGGTAGTTAACGAAGACACAAGCAACTTTGTGATCATCTATTGCTTAGTTTTAAGAAACTTGACTGTACGAAAAATAGCTGTTACATAAATGATTTTACATTTTACCATATGTTACTAAAACTAAATAGGAACTGACAAAATCCACCCATCAAATGAGCATATATAAGAAGTGAATTAAAGATCACAGATGAGAACCATTTATAAAGCAATAATGATTTATATTCTAGTGAAACCTATAATAAAGATGAGAGTGTCCATGTCCCCCTACCACCAAATAAATCCACTGCTTCTAATTCAACTACCCTATGTCCATACTGTTTAGACAATTTCATGTCCTTTCTCTCTTTTTTAATATGGCACTGCCCACTTCATTTATATATCAAGCTACTCATTTGTATTATCGAGTGAAACTATAAGCATCTACAATCAAAATTGGTCAGAAATGTTTGTCATTTACTACTTCTGTTCCACATGAATAAGTCGGTATTTTTTTTGTTGTCTGTCTCAAAATATATGTCACTTTCTTTTTAATATGCATTGTTATCCATAAAATATAATTATTAATAAATGAAAGGTTATAGTGCAGGAATATGATTTTAAATTTATTTTTTTCATACTATCAAATGAGTTTTTCTTAATCTATGTAAAAATAAGAACATGGATATCTTTGTAGAGTGGATGTATTATTTGTCATCACCCAGCACATTTTAAAAGTTGCGTGATAGTTGACTGTATTCTTTAGAAAAGTTTACAGTTGAAGTCCTAATTAAACCCTTTTCGAAAGTGTGACTGGATACCTAGTAACGGACATCCTGCCCAGAAAGGATCTTTGGATTATTTACGTCGAGATATTTGTGAGCCTAACTCTTTTGACCCTTTATATTAAGGGTAAAATTTTCACTTGCTTTCTTACTTGTAGAATAAGTGAAATAACTAGGGGTAAAGCTATAATTTGTATATCAACTATCAAATGATTGGACTGGTGAACTAACAAAGATCTAAACAAAATCATCCAAAGACAATCTGACTATTATTTAACCAAAGCTTAGGAACTACAGTACAAAATATTTGATGTTTGAAACTAAATTGCACTTCTGAAAAAGGTTAGGACCTCAACTGCAATTTTTTAATTGATGTAGCAGCATTATAATTATAATAATAATGACCTCTTAAATTTGAAGTCTCATCACTATAATTGCATGAAATGAATCCCATTAACAAGATTTTATGTGAATTTGAACCATTTGCGTTTTTATATGTTAGTGAATTTTGAAAATATTGAAGTTTTGACTATTTACTTTCAATAGTTAAGAATTAAGAGTCGAACTTACCACATGACAATAGATTAATGATCCATCGATCGTGCAACTTATAAATATAATATACTACTATTATTCTTTATTTTAATTTTAAGGCATTGGAAAATAAAAAACTTTATGGTTGGGCCGTGGGACAATGTGCATTTGGAAAACCACAATTATTTGAATTCTTTTGCTTCTCAAGAATCCTCGTTGACTATTTCATTTCCATGCAAGTCAACATTTGATAGCAAACTTCGACACTTCCTCATGGGTAATCTTTTAATGCATACAAATAAAATACTACTACTACTACATTTCTTAGTACAATTTATTGTTTAAAAAAATAAATAAATAAAAAGAGAGAGACTAACGCAAAAGCCAAAAAGTTTGTACAAAGTAGACAACAGACACCGATTTCATGCACCGCACGCCACCCATTTCGCCTTGTCTCCGGATCATGCACACGTGTGATCCTTAATTTACTGTCGAGGTCCCAGATCTTTCAAGCATCTTAACACTATACATGCAGTATCTTTGCCTGGTTGTTTAAAAATATTCATATGATTATTGTTAAATTGACATCGTTATTGATTGTTCAACTGATGATCTTCAAATGTAATGTTAATCGTTAGTTGAATATTTTATACTGATGTCACAATTAACATCGTTGTTTTTTGCGACGTAGAGGGGGAAAGGATTGCTCAGCCATTGTTTTAAAAAATTTGATCTCTGGTGTTGATTTCACAAGCAACATGGTTATTGTGTCTTGTTGCTTCACATGTCATTTTTTTCGCCGTATGAAGATAATCAAAATGCAGCATTAGAAAGAGACATGAGTACCATATTTCCATGGGGATGTTCAACTAGAGGACAAATCGTATATAAATGCAATACAAAATCAAGTGGAGATGCATGATGGAAAGGGAAATTAAGGGAAATAATTTTTGATTGATTTGCTTATAAGCAAAACCATATTAGTAATCTAATGCAACTAGAGTGTATAATAATTATATGAAAAAAATTATTTTAGATTAAAACATAGAGAATATTCCTCTAATCTCATACACGTTCTACTTGCCATATGTAATATTTTATATATGTACTATAAAGTTTTTTTTATCTGATCTAATTTGTTGTACCAAATGTGCCAATGGAGAAAGTCAGGGGACCTAACTACGACACTTATTAAAGGTCGAGGAGCTCTAGAATAATTTACCCAATTTTTATTATACATTATTATAAACTGTTCTTCGAGTAGGTAGTATGGGGGGTGCAGAATTGTCCTCACAAAATGTTCCACAACGTATTATTGGGTGCCAACATTAATCTCAAAACTTGTGAATTCTCTAGATCTTTCGGATGGAATTCTTGTTCGTAAAAATGACGGAGTCGTAATAGAATAAATTAGATAACAATTCACTCTTGATCGATGAAACAATAATTGATGAATGATCACCTATATATATGAATCTTAATCTTTAATTTTTTCCCATATATATGCACTGATACGATCTCCTGAAAAAAAATCATGAGAACGATGCGTAATAAAACTCGTACCTACGTTTGATGTACGACATATGAATACGGGCACCATCTCCGCCAAAAAAACACATAAATTTTTCTAGGTGTATATATGTAAAATGTAGTATATATTGAATTACAATGATAGATTTGTGATAAGATCTTGTCCCCATGACTTGTTGTGTATTAACATTGATACATTTGTCTTCATTACCTACAAATGTAAGGACAAACCTATCTACATCCTTCTCTTCATTTGAGTCCTTACTTGAATGATTTCAATGACTTGTTCTCGTCAGGTAACAAGTATCTCAAAATAATAACATGCCAAATCCCTTGTCAATTCAGCAATCTTATCAAGCTAACTGACAATTATATTGCCAGCTCTTAGATATATATGTGCCCAAGTACCCCAACACTATTTTAGGTATCTTTCAGTACTTCATATTGAGTGACTATATATAAGATGAATAAAAGACAACCGACTAACTAGCTAGCACAAAAATCTTGATTGCCTGGTGCACGCAGTGATCAAAAATGGGTTCGAATATTCTCAATTGAATCACAAAAACCCTGGCCAAAGGTGTATGTATAAGTCGTGACCGGCTGACCAAATCTAGATTTACCTAAAGAAAGAATGGGGAAGGGCCTGCTCTTCCCCAAGATTAGTCAACTGAAACTTGGACACTTGGTTATCAAAAAGGGGGCAGAAAGGAGAGAATCTTGATCGATTACTTTGGAGTCGAAGGAAAATGCTATTTGTAGGTAATTAAATGTTTACAATTTTTTTTCTTAATTTATAAAATAAGGTGATTTTACAATCTTACCTCTGTGTATTGTCTAATTGAGAAAAATAATATAAGGTAAGATCAGTGGTGTATTTGCCCTACTTTGTAATGAGTTTTTAAACACTTGCCTATAAATAGCATTATTACTTGTGGAGTTGGAATAATAAAAATTGCAGATGTTACGCGAATGTGATCGAATATGTGATCAAGAAAAGATGAAAATTGATAAAATATGAAAAATCAACTCATATCCCACAAACTAATATCTATTTAATTAATTTGAGAGCATGCATAACAAGTCACTAATTGATACAATTAGTTATCTTTCCTTGACAAAGAAAACATCGCAATTCATTAATTCATAAACACGTGTGCACAATTCAGAATTTTGCCATCAATTGATTATCATGTTAAAGGAGCAGAACACAATAACTTGGTAAAGTCGTCAAACATAAAATTGTCACGTACGATACTGTCATAAAAATCTTTACCCCTTGTCTCCTGAAGTTGAAGAAAAATGAAGGCTGGCACTTGAGAATAAACCGGAAAAATCCCATAAACATATCATTCCGTGCATGGGATTCCTTGAGATTGCAGAAATTTTTTTTAGTGTACTAGAAAATGACTTCTCTGAATCCCATGCATGTTTGAATAACATTTGTTGGAGTTTACGTACGTGCACATACCCCAGTTGCTTCCATGGGCATACACTTGGAACACATGCACAAAGGCATCAGATCCTGATTCTCTTTAGTATAATAATTCATGTGTTAAACTGAGATTTAAATCTTATTAATTGACATTTCACAGTTCTCAAAATATTTCTTGATCCTCGGATTAGTGTCGAAATCTGATCAGATTTGTTTTTTCCTTTCAGATCAAGACTTGCTCGATCACTATAATCACCAGCTGGTCCTGCTGGTGTAGTTAATATGTAATGAAATTCTAGTATCTTAATTAAAGAAATATTAATAATTTGATGTTAATTTGTATACTGATTAAACATGTGGAAGTACAATACATGTCACATGGCAACTTGCTAATAATGCACATTCATGGCTTGGAGAGTGATATTGGGTTCACTTATAAGCAAACCATTATGTACAAATTCTACATGGGTGTGGTGGTTCATTGATTGGTACGCCTCCCTTTTTGGTAAGGTCTGGACGTTGCTCGTCCAAGTAGGTAGGCACATAAAAGAGACAAATGACGGCAAATATAATGGTTATTTGAAGTCTTTATTTGTTCTGGCGTTATCGTAATTATGATTATTTGATCTAGAAATTAAAACAACCCTATTCCCCAGCATCAACACTTTCATAGTTATTGCTTAATGAATAATGATGCAAAATTTTCATTACTTGAACTTTGGTACCATTTCCTAAGTCTAGACCGAATGCTTGATGCTCAATTTTAGTGTGACTTCTGAAAAGTTAGAAACAGTACCTATTGTACTTTTCAAAAACTACACATTTAGATAATTCTATAGAAGTATTTAGTTGCTCCGGCAAAAGGTGTTACAGGAAAGTAACCAAATTGATCATTTTGTTTAGTACTTCTATGAGAAGTAAAAGCACGTCTCCCAAAAAAAAAAAAAAAAGTTGCACGTTTCACTTCGAATGGACCTATCCTATTGCAAGGCCCAGCCCGAATATTGAAGCTTCAATGAAAAATGCAGATGGACGAATACATATCCAAACTATTCAGAGCCCAAAATGAATGTGCCCATTGAAAGTAACGGGCCTCAACATTAATCCACTACGGTTGAGCCGTACGGCCCATTTTAGTAGCAACCCAAATATCTTCTTCTCGTTTATCCTCTCTCTCCCTCTCTAGACACCCCCACCCCCACCCTCACCCCCACCCCCACCCCCACCCCCACAATTTTCTATTTCCTTCAAAATTCTATAGCCATATATACGGATTTCTCAGCTGGAAAACTGAGAATTTTCAGATTTTCTGGCGCACCAATTACAGCAGAAAGATTCTGAATAGCTAATATCTTCAATTTCGCGTAAGAGACGATGATGTGGGAGGAGTTTTACGACTATTTCAAACATCAGTACGAAGAAGAACCGGATGGTGACAACAATATGAACTTCGATTTTTCGTTGGTTTTGTCGAAACCCAAGGTACTATCAAGTTCCTTTTGCGTTTCCGAACTGTATTATTGAAAATCTTGCTGAATTTTCCTGTCTTGATTTTTTTCCCTCCTTTTTCATTTTCCTTTTTAACTGAATTTGGGTTGTAGGATTATTATAAAATATTAGAAGTGGATTATGATGCCTCGGAGGAAGCTATCCGGTCCAATTATATTCGTCTTGCTTTGGTGCGTGGATTTCTCTACGATTAATCTTTTCTTATATTTTGCAATTGTGAGCTGACGTGGGAACAGTGAATTATTACTTATTTATATTTTCCGCGGTTGGTCGGTCAGAAATGGCATCCGGATAAGCAAAAGGATGAGGACATTGGAACTTCAAAATTTCAGGAAATTAATGAGGCTTATCAAGGTACTTTCTCCTTTTTCATGGTAAATTTCGTCTTACGACTAAAAAGAAATGTATCTGACGGTTTGATTTTTGATAAATGCTTCTTTTGTACAATGTGTAGCTCTGCTGTGTCATATTGCTCGAAAGCTTCTGAATGACAAAGATTCAGTACTAGAAACAGTAGCATCTTGAATTTCTAGAAAATATCACTGAAGCTCTACAATGTTCATAATGCCATGTAATGAAATCTGGGAACTTTATGGAATTATAGTAGAATTTTGGCAATGAATTGCAGACTTCACCCAAAAATAGAACTCTGTGTCTTTTGGTTAAAACATACTTTATCATTCCATTTGAATAAAGGTTCTAGAGTTTAGTAGTTGAATAATGAATAAGAAACTACTTTAACTATGAATATCCCTCTAACAAGCAATAATAACTTACACTGCAACGTAAAGGATTATGGAGAAATGACAATAAACCAAGGGGATGAGTTTAACAGTTGAAAAATATTACTGGTTTGAATATTTAGGTTTGCGGACTTTTTATTGTTTGAATTATATACACACTTTGCAAGATTTTATTTTTGAATTGATGTGGAGTACTTATTCTCCTATTAATTCATCAAGAAGAAATAAGTTTACTCCAATTGTGTTCAGGATTAAATTTTTGTTCGTAACAATTTTCATCTTCTATAAAAACCAAGCCTGTGATGTGGTTAGTCTTGATCTGTCTCTTTTTTTGTCTAAGGAGGTTTGAAGTGGGAGTCTTCTTCTGCATGACCAGAGGAGGCCATGGTCATGTTATTCATTAACATTGATTTAGGAACTGAGTATGATATAAATGCATTTGAAGGAAAGTAATTTGAGAACTTGAAATGAATTTGTTTACTCTTCTGATTTAGATTGCAGGAGAACATCGCAATAAAATTGTTTGCAGAATTGTTGCATGCACTATTATATTTCTTTTCACCAGTGAACTTTATGGGTTACAGAATTTAGAACAAAACCTGTGATTGCTAAGATGCATGAAATTGTCTGTTACTGATATGCAGCCATATTAAAGTGAAAAATTCTAGGGGGACACGAAAAATGGACATTATTAGGTGGCATTCTTATGTGGCACACTTGTATTGGATGATGAAGAAGTAGCCATGTAATCATCACCCAATGAATGTGTGCCACATGAGAATGTCACCTAATAATGTCCTCCTAGAATTGCTCTATTAAAGTCCTATAGTATGCATGAATTCTTCAGCTAAATTAAATGAGGCTTTGCTTCTGTTTTCTTGTTACTGACTGTTTAATCTCTCATAGGGTATTTGGTAGCCTCTAATAATTGACATCTATTCATCTAACCGATTTTTGAACTTCTTAATTTTGTGGAACAGTTTTGAGTGATCCAGTGAAACGACGAGAATATGACAAGAAAGGGCTGCTTTATACACATGATAACAATGTCATTGTAAGATTCCTCCTCCTCTGTTTTGAATCTTTACAATGCCCCCTGTTGTCATAAATCTTTCCAAAATTTTTTGTGATTCACTAAAATTTTGAAGCATTCCTTCTTTCCTTGTTTACTATTGCTTGGGATGCAGGAGTACCTTCATCGTTACCAGGGTCTTATATTAACATGCAATGGTCTTGGCATGAAATGTTCAATATGGTAGAATTGGAGTTCATCCATCTTCTGGAAAATTTAGAATGCAGCAGGCATTTTTGTGGAACTGCAAGCACAAATTTGGATCAAAGTGCAGTATGGCTATTTTTGCAACTTTCTTCTGATCCTCTATGCGGCAAGTATATTTGGTGGAAGTTGCAAACACAAACTTAGAACAGAAATGTAGCTTGCACTTCCACATCCATTGGGATTTAAGAACTATGTGATTTTCAATCTTTCATCTGTACAAATGGAAAATGATTATGTAAACTTGTGCTATTCATGCAAGATGTCTTTCAAATTTATGGTTTCTGCTTTATGTAAAATTATCCTATATTCGTTTATTTCCTTGTTTCATCGTATATATAATGTCTATCAGAGATGCCCTAACAAGAGTTGAGGATTATAACAAGATTCAACCAGTTTGGTTAATCAAAATTGGATGTGCAATGTCTGCTTATAGCTTGAGAGAATGTTTGACGAAAATGCCTCGTACTTGCATGAACGTGTAATCATACAGCTACTGGTACTTTTAATGATTCAAGAATCTTATCATCAAGCTCAAACTTTATCTCTTTCTTGTCCCTTCCAATCTTGACATATTCTTCGAAACGTTCCTTCAAGTCTTCTGGAAGATTCGTTGTTCCTTTCCAGCCAAGAATCTCCTTTGCCGCTCTTGGCTCAGCATAGAAATGCTGCAAAAGTACAGCATTCAGAACAATATGATGTGGTACTTGGTTTATGAAATATGAAGGAATTGAACATCGCATTCAGAGAGAATAAGGAATCAGATCAAGGCGTACCATATTGCGGAAAGGAAATGCTTTCTTTGCCTCGACTCCAACAGCTTTTGGGTCATAATTTACTATCTCAACAGGGAGTCCTGCAGCTTGAGCACACAATTTTGCCATTCCATTCAAAGTCACAGCTCGATCGCTGACACAGTTGAAGATTTTACCACTTGCAGCATCCGGATTTTCAACTGCCAAAATGAGCATGGATGACAAATCCCGGACATGAGCAATATTGGTTAGCTGCATCCCCGAGCCAGGAATTGGGACGGGCCTTCCCCGAACTATACCTGTGAAGAATTGACCAAGGTCACTCGATATATAGAGCTCAAGCACAAGCTACGAAAGAAGTGCGTGTGGTACACTGGATGTGACACATGATCATTATCATAAACAAGATTTTAGCTTGTTTTTCTTTTGAGTCTAATACAATCTGATCATGCACTTACGATCAAAGAACCATTCCTCGCAATCCTTGTTGTTGCCAGAACCGATCATGTACTGTGGACGGAAAGATGCCCAATTTCCAAAGATCTCTGAGATGTATTTTTCAACTCCAACATGACCAGCATCTGCTTTGACTACATCCTGTAAGATCAAAAGATTCAATCCCAAGATTCAAATTTACAGGACAGCTTCCCAGGTACAAATGTAAGAAAAAAATTTACATTGTCTTTACCCCTTCAACATGAGGAGGCTCATCAGTTGGCTTGTAAATCCCAGCACTGCTGATAAACAGAAATTGCTTTGTACCAGAACTCTTGGCCCAGTCAGTCACTGGCCTACAAGCAAATAATAATGACCGGAAAATGATTGATCAGACATCAGCCAAAAATGTTGTACGCTATGACTCCATATACAATGCAAGGCTCAGTCGACGAAGAAGGATTAATGTAACGAACCTTACTGCGTCCAAGTCCTTGCCATTGTTATCCAATACAACATCAAATGCTTTACCTATTGAATACATAGTTCAGACAAATAAATTCTTGTCTAACATCTTGACCTTATAGACGAGTTGGTTTTCATTTCAATGTTGTTACCTTCTAATACCTTCCCAATATCTGCTGGATCACCCCATACTGTAACTCCACCAGCACTCACAATTTCCTGCAAAAAATTTTCCCAAATTGCTCCACCAATTTCCACAATCAACCATCCAAATTTACAAAGTTACCGGTACAAAAAGAAATAAGTGAATATACTCAGAAAAAACTTAACTGAAAATCTGTTAAAAGGGGGCTTCTTCATCTTGTCAGAGCTCTCTTCACCAACAGTAAAGATGGTAACCTGCTGGCCAGAACCTAGAAGCTCTTTTGCAAAGTAGAAGCCAATAACTGCATGCCCACCGCTATTTGTATTCACAATGAGCACTTTCTTCTTCTCGGCTGCACTGGCCCTGACCGAAAACGAGGAAATCGAAACAGGGCTTCTTGAAGTTGCATAGTTGAGGCCGAGAAAATATGGAGAAATGGACAGAGAAGATGAGAGGGGGTGAGAAGACGGGGAGAGAGAAATGCGTGGAAGAAGACAGAGAGAAGGGGAAGAAAAACTTGAAGAGTGAGGGGAGAAGAGAAGAGAGGCAGAGGAAGTAACAAGAGTGGCCATGGATTCCCCTTTGGTTTCTTAACCAGCAGTTTGTGATATTTGAAGATAAAGGTTATTTGGGCTGGAATGGATTGGTTTGGTTGACCTTCACAACTAACCTTTCAATATATCGTTAGTTCCCGGTTTAATAATTTTTTTTCTTTTAGCTAATTTTAAATTTGAAAGAATGTAAAGTTTTACTTGCGATTTTGATTAAAAAATATACATAAAGAAATTTGTACATCTATTCTAAAACGATTTATAAATGAACATCTTATTTCTCTGGTAAAGAAATGGAAATATCATACCTTGTGTTCTTTTTTTTTTTTTTGGAAGATAAAAAGTGAATATTGTTGATAATATCACAATTTTGCCTTTGAAATAAAAGCAGAAACTTTTACCGTTGATAATATATCTTCCTACCATAATTTTTCATATTTGTTTGCCAAACAACGGGTTAATAATAATTAAATAAAACTAAATTAAATATGTGCAAATGCAATTTCAAAACTAATGAATAAACATCCTTTCCAAAAAAAAAAATAATAATAATGAATAACATAATAAATTAATAATTACATGTGTTATAGATAATTGTAAACGTGGGTTTTTATTGTGATCGTAAACACCGATGATGCACTCTAGATTAAGGAAAAAAATCATTTAACTTGTTTCCACAAAACCGTCATCATATGAAGCTTGAAATTTGGGATAAAAATGAATAAATATATATTTACTACAATTTCTACAACTTATTTTACGAGTTGCATATGTGGTATTATGTTGTCAAATCTTGTATTTTGATATTTGTGCATGAATTCATAGATTTCTACTATATGTCCAAGTTGTTAAAAAAGTTATAACTAGAATAGTACGTCTAACATGATCTAGATAAAAATAGAGTATTAAATTTTGGTAACTTTGAAGATTTAAGATTTTGAAATTCCTTTGTTTTTTTTGGTCATTAATTTGTTTGTTGATTTAATTAATACATGATAGAATTGAAATACATGTAGAGTGAGTGCATCAATGTAGGTCACATAAAGTGGAAAGTTTTGTTACAAAACTTGCTGAAAGTTTTTGAACATTTTTCATAGAATATATTATATTATCAGGAGGAGTTTTATGAATGGTTCTAGCTAGTTGGATGTGTGGATGACTATTTTGGATGCAATTATAATTCACAAGTGGTCCAAAGATGAAAATGGTTGGATTTTGCAAGTGGTTTATCAAATAAGCGCTGGTGGTAACCAAGACAAGAAGCAAGTTGAGACCAAACAAGTGGATTATCTTGCATGCAAGTTGTAAATTATAAAGTTGTATTTTTGTATGTCCATTATGTCCCTTCTTTCATATATAAATAGAAGGCACGTATGCTTCATTTTGATCACCAACGAAAGAGTGAAAATTCCTCTATAGTCTTTTCTCTTGTCTATCCCCGTATTCTTTAATATTTAGTTTTCTTTAATATTCATTGAAGAACCATTCTCCGTGTAAGCATTGTGATCGAAGAGGAGTGGGACGATGCTTCGGATGATTTGGAAGATGTTGATGTTTCTGACAATATTTGGAAGCAGGAAGTCTGAAGATTTATTTTGAGGAGCCATTCTCGCGTACTCGTGTCGAGATCAAAGTGCAAGAACAAGTTAAAGATGGTAACATATTATGAAACGATCAAGTTGAAGTCAATAGTTTGGAGGATTAGGGATAATTAGGAATTGAAAAGATTTATTTTGAGGAGCCACTCTCGGGTCTTTCTATGGAGATCAAAGCAAAAGAACACGAGGACAAAAAATTATGCAATGCTCAAGTTGAAGTCGATGGTTTGGAGAATTAGGAACTAAAAAGGGGGAACTATTCTAGGGTTTTGCTGTCCAGATCAAAGTGCAAGAACAAGTTAAAGAGGGTAAAAAATTACGCAATGATCAAAATGAAGTTGTTGATGGTTCGTAGGATTTCGGAGAATTAGGAACGCTCTTCCGATCTAAAAAGGAAGAGCTATCTTGGGTGTTGCCCTCAAGATCAAAGCGGTAGAACAGGTAAAAGTGGGTACAAACTTATACAACGATCAAGATGAAGTTGATGGCTCGGAGGATTCGGGTGAATTAGGAACTAAAAAGGTTTATTTTGAAGAGCCTTTTTGGGTCTTCCTTTCTAGATCAAAGTGCAAGAACAAAGTTGAAAAGTGTTGAGAGAAGGAAATAGTAATTAATAATTTTGATGACTTGTGATATTCAATACTTTATTTTCCTTAATAATTTCCACGTAATGTACTAGAGACAATATATTTTTTGCAATGCATCTTCATCTGATCTGTCGATATATACAAGAAGACATCCTGCTTGTTCTTGGGAGCTTTATGTAAATGAGAGTTAGATTTATAGGAGAATGTATGATTGGGAATGTAAAAAAAGATTATTGACAAATGTGAATCTTTTTTTTTTCTTTTGTAGAGTATATGTGGTTGATATTGATTTGATAATTTTTTGCCTTACATAAAGTTCCAAAGAACAAACACTAAAACAGTTAACAAGAGACAAAATTGAAAATGGTGCGGCGTAGTACTAGTAGTGACGATCACATTATAAACTTGCGAGAGCTTCCGAAGACTAGTTGCCCTGAAAAATTGATGGAAATGAGTGATCGTAACAATGTTGCTGCCAATGAGGATGATGAAATTCTTGATGCAAAATCCAACGGCAGGCAACATTTGGAGGGTTTGGAGTGGGAGGAAGTTTATTGTGGTTGATGGCACCTGCAGGATGGAATATTTTCGATCATAGATTGATTTGTATTCTTAATTTTGTCAAGAATATTAATTATGTGTGTCTATATATAAGAGCTACTCATTTAATGACCTTATGGCTTGAACCCAGAAGCTCTTTTGCAAGATTTCTATTTATTTTGCTGTAAATTCAAAATGACTGGAAAATAGTTACACTTCTAGGGAGAATCCGATTCAGTGATAGCAATCAGCAGCAGATCGAGTAATTTAATTACACGGCCTATAACACAAAAAGTTACAAATTTTGTAGGGTTAATATAATATTTTTAAAATTTTTTCTATATAAATTCTGAAAAAAAGTTTCAGGCCGGCATGGGCTTCTACAACCTCCCCCAATAGCAATATTGATCATTAAACTTGAACCTCGTTTTTTTAAAGTTTTTGAACGTTACAAGGAGATTATAGGGGAGAGAAATCAAACTCTTGACCGGAGGTGTAAGGAACCAATATGAATACCATTAAACTACAAATTCCTTCCCCACCATACCCACCCCCCCCCAAAATAAAAAAAAAAAAAACACTACAAAGGTCTTTGCCGGTTTTTTGAAAGTTCTGAAAGCATAAAGAAGGATTTCCTAGAAAGAGTTTAGACACAATTAATTCCTTTAAGTTCTTTTTTTTTTTTCTTTTACCTATTTAAAAGTTTGCCTTGTAGTCGACAAATTTAAATTGGAGTTAGCAGACCGTAAAAGTAAATATCGCGTTTCTTATCACATCTCGGCTTCACAGTACTACCTAAAATCTAAATGGCTAATTAAGCATACATGCACACCTACATCTAACGATTCTTCTTCTAATCTCTAGCATTAATTTGCTCTAGTTTGGGCAATGGACTCACTAAATTGGACAACCTCATTTTTTCACATAATAATATTATTTATCAACATCGGTATTTATTATCATCTCATGTCATAGTATATTGTCATTAAATTAAATTAAATGATAAGTATAATAAAATATGAGGGGCTTGATTTATTAAATTATATTTATCATTTAATTAATTAGTGATCCTCAACCCCCCACTCCCCCACCCCCGGCGGAACAAAAAAAAAAAAAAAAACACCAATTGGCTGCCTAGTGTTAGTGGACTTCTACTTTCGGAATTAGAAGCCCTCGACGATTTTAAAGTCAATCGTTTAGTTTCTCTCTTAACAGCACTAATATACATAAAATTGATTTAACATCATATGGTGTCAAACGGTCATGTGGCGTGCTTTGATGAAGGCCACATAAATATATAGTACGTATAGTCATATCATGTGGTATTAGATCGGAACTAGATAAAATACACCTTAAGGGAAAAACTCCCAATTCCCAAAACCTAATACAAGTAGTCGCTTCTCTTTTTATTATCAAACAATAATCATTTTTTGATGTAAAACTCATGTGGTTTAATAGCATTAAAGTGAACTTCTCACACCCTAGGCGTAGGGTATAATTCACTTTGTAATATTAAAAAAAATTAAAAAAAAACCCAACATTACTTCCACCCTATGACCTTAGATTTTCATAGAGATTTTAAAACTCATTTAATAGTATTGAAAAAAAAAATTTAAGACCATTTTTCTATGTACCATACCCTTTTGCTATTTAATTATTATTCTACTTTAATAATTTTTCTTATTGACTTATAACAATGCAAATTAATTAAATACGGGCATATAAGAAAATTAGTATTTCAACAACATATATTTTTTTAAAAAACAATGGCCTATATTTTTTGAGACATATGAAAAAGGAGTACAAGCTTATTTCTAGAATTGTAATATTGTAATTTACATTATCTTTAATTTAACTAATCAATGGTTAATGGATCATTAGATTCTTAATTAACATATAAGAGTAAATTTGGAGATTAAAAGATTTTCCTCAATCCACTCTTTTTATATATAGTAATGATGATGATTAGTGAATGTTGTGCACAAACATTTGTACCTTGTAGGTTGGAAACTGAAGCATACAACATTGAAATGTTGTTGACGGACAAATTTGTACCTCTATAGGATATCATATGACCATCGAGTCAGCTCCCCAAATTCAAGACAAGCTTGGACAAATCAAAGGCCGTTCGACCTTATAGGATATAATCATATCCTTGTGGTAAGGATGGAGCTCGATTATTGACTCAGACTCATGAGGGAAACAACTTGTCTCTAGAGCGATGTACAGCTGAAGCAAGCGATTTTATTTGGTGGAAAAAGCTCTTTGCATCGCCAAACTATCTTTCTAATCTCAAAGCTCAGATTACTGATGAAGAGGATGGAACAAAGGAAATCGATGGCTGGATTTGTGGAGATGAATACTTCGGCGAGTTATGATTCCAAATGCATTCCCATTTTATTTTTATAGTATAGCACCAGAGTGTGTTTTCTAGATTCAAATTTTACGTTTATATTGTTGCGTTGTAGGACTTAATTAATTCAACACACCACCAAAATGTTGATCATCTAGTCTTCAGACAACGTCCATTTATTGAGATTATTATTATTATTATTATTATTATTATTATTCTGGTGAGTTATATGATGAGTAATATCTAAAATATAATATAAAATTAAAAGTTGCTGACGCAAATGGCTCATAACCTTTCCAATTTGCTAAACAAATTAAGGGTCACCAACCTTTTGTTTTGGCGTCAAGCATCCCTATTCTCTAACCTTGGCTTGTGAAGGAGGCCCCTGCTGTCTGATTTTCAACAAAAATTAGAAGCCTTAAAGCAATCTCACAGCAACTTTAATTTTCCCTCTGAGGAACAGCGTTTTGTACCCCAAACTTCACGCTTTAAATGTAGAAAACTTAGACAACTTGTCAGCAATTGTGGCTGTAGTTTAGTGGTTAGAATTCCACGTTGTGGCCGTGGAGACCTGGGCTCGAATCCCAGCAGCCACATGTTTTCACATTATTTTTCTTTACTCTTTGCTGACTTTAGCGGGATTTCAAAGTCACCCATGGAAGGGACTTCTTTTACGTTACGGTAGGATTGGAGAAATGAAATTTAACGAAATACATTGTAGAAAAAAATTATGATAGGAAAAAAAACAACTCAAACAACTATGACTCAACATTCTAAAATAGTAGTAGAATTTTTCTTTTTCTCATCCTTTTAAGAAATTTATTGTAACATTCCACAAAAATTTAACAAGAAAATAGAGTAATATGATAGTTATTTTGATAATAAAGGAATACATTTCTTACGTCAATCATAAGAGTACAAGATTAGTACTCAATTAAACGTAAAAGTAGAATGTAACAACATGATTATATAGAATTGTAAGGAGATGAAATTGTCACTTAAATAAACGCCAAGATTTAGAATATGACAATATGAACATATTGAATTATTATAAGATTGCTATTCAATTAAATACCAAGAATGAGAAGATGATTTTCGACAGTATAATCGGTATTTTGACAATGAATTGAAATTGAATGGTGGTTATTGACAATGATGGATTAACCATGCGATTTTACTATTGATAATGTAATTGTTATATTGAATAACTACATGAGTTTGTTATTGATAACGCAGATATTATTTTAACAATAATCGAATAAGCATTTGAAATGTCACAAGAATTCAAAAAATTGTGACACAAGAGAGCCTAGAGGTAAAGAATGTAGTTATTAGTTAGCACTCTTGAAATTAGTAACCTAATTGTAAAACCCTATTAAGTGAAAGGGCTCAAGTAACGAGAATCAAAACGTTATGACTTAATCATAAGACAACCCAAAGTCTCGAACAATTTGCCAACATGCCACTAAGTGTATGACACCACAACGCGCCCCTTGTCACGTACGGATTAGCCGAATTCAAAGATTTATTAAAAATAGTTAATTCCGACAAGTATAAATAAAAAGAAGGAAACGGAGAATTCACAATCAAACCCCAACCAACTCTACCCTTTCCTTCTCCATATCCACAACCCTATCTCTCCCTTCCTCTTTACTTCCATATCTTGACTCTTTCTTCCCATACTTTGCTTATTATTAGTAAGTATCAAGAGCTTCAAAAATAAAAGAAATTCGTCCAAATGAAATGAGAAGAGGAAAACAATCCTTAAAGCCTACCAAACACTTGGTTTTGCACTTGGAAATAACCTCTCTTCATATATATAATAAACACAATTGGAAATATCACTTTGATTAAGGAAAATAGAGGTTTTAAAGACATTTATCAACAACTCAAAAAATCTCTGGAAAAATCAAGTTAAAGAGGTGAGTAACTACTACTTTAATTCCCTTTATTGAAGTCTTTCATGAGATAAACATGGATTTCGATACATTGAAAAGAAAGATTGATTATTACATTTGAATTACTAGTTGATACTCTACCTGTTTTGTATTGATTAGTTTTGAATTGTTCTCATATTATGACCTATTTAATGATCTCGAGATATGAAATATTAGAATGGTGTTTGAATTGAATTTATAGTGCTATTTGTTTAGAATTCCTGTAGGAGTCAACCAAAATTCAAATATAGATCCACTTAAATGTACATGGTCATGATTAAATTGATATGAATCTTGTGCGCACTACGGATAATAGTTTAATTAGTAATAGAGCCCATTTGTGCATTGAATAGTTTTCTTGAAAACTCCGATCTAATCTTTCAAATAAAAGGTGAATCAAAGGGTTTTGTCACTCACTAAGTACTTTGTATTCACTCCCTCTCTTTTATAATTTTTGTAGATGATTGAAGATACGATATTTGAAAAACAAGGCAAGTCAAAAGTTGGAACATGCTCGAAAACGGGAGTAGAGTTGTGCATGTAGTGACAACCTATTTTTGAAGCAATTATGAAAGCAGTTATGAATTTAATACATCTTGCATTAATAAATATGTCCACTTATCTATAAATGTATTTCTATCAATTGGGAAATTACCTTTTAATATGATAGTTTCTCAATAATTTGTCTTGAAAAGATTAATTTTGCTTGTTTTGGTAATCAATAAAATATCTCTATTAATACAACTTGTTGTATTCTTTGCATTTTATTGAAAAACCAAGTATTAAGGATTCTTTAAAATATAACAATTTGTTAGTTTAAGAAATTAATCTTATCAAAACAAAAACCATTTTGATCTTTTGTACGTCATGTCTCCGCTGTTTGAATTGAAGTTTTCGCTATGAAATTCGTTATTCGACATAAGATATTTCAAGAAAATTGTAAAATTAGCGGGGTGTGACACTTATATACATGACGGACATATTATTATTAATGTGCAATTAGTCTACTCTTGATCAGGGGCGTAGCCAGTACACTATACTACCCCTAATATAACTAATTTTTCTTCTAACCTAAATATATAAAAACATATATATATATATATATATATATAAATTCCTTTGAAGCCAGTCCAAGTTGGGCCGAGCCGGGCACCAGGGGACCGGGTTCCGGCACTGATTCAACCACTTTCGGAGATACCTTGAATTCCGTCCAATAATTAGAATGACAAGTGACCTCTTATGGTGACTTAAGTAACACAAGTAAAAGTGGCATTTTAGGATGAGAAAATGTGGCTTAATCTTCATAATAATAATTTATTATTTGGCACGCAAACAGAACATAGATATGAGCTTAGAGTAAGCAAAGATGTCTGATTCATATAGTTAACGTCCAGAACTGGAACGTGTACTACACGAACTTGTAATTGACCATCTAAATCCCTGTGAAATCAAATATCCTAGTTGAGTATCAACACGAACTTTTTTCCCTCTCTGTGGAAGTAATTTTCATTGTGTTGCCGGTATAAATATTCTTTGAGCTCAGAGAATAATTCTCCAATACAAAGGTCCATGCAAGAAAGGCCGAAAAAAAAAAAAAGAAAGAGATAATTAATTATTATATTTAGTGGGTGAAAAAGAAAATAAAATTCTGCCGATTATCTATTAGTAATCTGTTTTATCAACTACTAACTAATATATTCGTGCGTTGCACAAGAAATACATATACATCTCTAAAATAAATTAAAGCAAACAATTAATTAAACGATAAAAAATAAAAGTAGTATAAGTTCATCAATTAGATCACATCAACCGAATTACTTGAATTAAAAATTAACTAAAAGAAAAATATGTGCAACTGCTTCCAAAATTGATATTCTATGTTAATTGATTGATTATTGTAAAATATATGTGTACAATATATATAGAGCTGTTTGTATACTTACCCGATTAGTCGGCCTGAAGATTACTTTATTTATTCAAATATAAAAGGAAAGAGATAATTACGAATTTGATTGATGTACTTACCCAGTTAAACGCAAGGAATAAGATAATCAGGAATTTGATTGATACACTTGTTCATCGAAATCAAAAGTATTTCTAAAACAATTGGGACTTCCGATCTAAAAATTAATATGTAAAATTAAAAAATTAACTAATCACTTAGTTAGTATTATCCGATTATTATTATTAGGGAGAGCAAAAATAAAAACAAAAAAATAAATGAGACATCAGCTTGACATCACTATGACATCATATTCTTAATTTCCTTAATAAGCAAGTTTTAGGAAGGAAAAATTAATGTACCATTTAGTTAGTATTATAAATATATATAGATTATTATTATAGTGAACGAAAATAAAAACAAAAAAATAAATGAGACATCAGTTTTATATCATCATGATATTAGATTTCTAATTCCCTTAAGATGTCAGTATTAGAAGGGAAAAATTAATTCACTACTTAGTATTATAAATATATAGATTATTATTATTAGGGAAAATAAAAATAAAAACAAAAAAATAAATGAGATATCAGCTTGACATCACCATGACATCATATTTCTAATTCTCTTAAGATCGCAAATTTTAGGCAGGAAAAATTAATACACCACTTAATTAGTATTATTATAAATATATAGATTTACATTATTGTAAATGAATCACACATCCTAAATCTACCCACATAGGGTAGGTGATCAAAACTACCTTTTACCCCCAAACAAAATCTCTATTTGGCCCAATTGAGCCAAACATATCCTTCGTCGAGTCCTTCCTCAAATGAAGGTGACTCCTCTCATCCTCCTCTTACGTTTGCTTATTTACGTGTAACATTTCCACGCGCTTCCCACCACACATCACCTTTCAACTTCTATTTAAGTTATTATTATGGAGGAATTTCAAGAAAGTTTTTCAATTTTAGCTCGATTTATTTGTTATTCATCTTGTAACATTTTTATTCGCTTCTAGATTTAAATTTTTAGTGCTTATTGGGAATTTTTCTTACTGGATATCAGAGTGCTTTTCTTTGGATATGAACCAGCTCGACGAGTCAACGATGTTTTTTTAGATATATAAAATTAGAAATGATGAGAGTTCCTCATTTGAGAAATAGTAAATCCATTTGTAGACTTTTAATTTTTTTCTCCATCTTTTCTTTTTTTTTCCATAAAATTGGCAATATACAACATATGAATTGAATCAAACATTTCAATGTAAACTTTAAAATGCTAAAAACTTGTCGTTCAGTGGCTGATTTAGGATTTTTCTAGTAACATATGCTGCAATTAAAACAAAAGATTCAATTCGACTAAAAAAATTTATTAAAAAAATTAAAAATTGAAGTCTGTAATAAGTCCATGTCACAAAGTTTAATTGTCCATAATATTTATCATTCTAACGTCAACGGTTAGCAGTAATGAGGCCGGTGATTCCCATATGTCTTGACTCGATAATATGGACATATAGATAACAGTGCTTAAGTCTTCCTGAGAGTTTGATTCACATAGTTTTAAGCACATAAAATTTTAGAAAACATGGAAAACATGAATATATAATATTCACTGAGAAATCTTTACACATGTAAGTTTTTTTCTTTTTAAAAACGTGAGTTTATGCTCGAATTACATCATAGACCTGTCTTACCCCAAGCTCTCAATATAACTTATTCGATTAGTATTAGTACCAAATTTCTTATCACTGGTCACTTAGGTACCTCACAAAACCATAATTGATTCTGAATGTTTGATCAAGGACTACCTTGGTAGTCTTTCACAACCCAAAAAAAGTGTCTTGACACTAAACATTCTATGTACTGAATATAATTCTGTTCTGATACTAATAGGGAAGATCCATATGTAATTCTTTTTCTTTTGAAAGCAATTGTGCTTTAATTACTATGTATAACATGAATTGAATCACATACATACTTACATATTATAACTTATTTCATCATGATTTATTATGAACAATATTTGACTGTAGAGGAACTTTCTTAAATAATAACAACATCATCATATATTACAACATGTGAATTTTCTCACATAATAGTACCATCATCATCATCATTAATCAAAGAACATGTAAAACATGGATATTTTCCAAATAGTTCATAGAACACATGATAAATGGTCTAAAGATCATTCACATTGAATCCCTAATTGGGATTACTTTGCAATATTAACTTCTTCTTTTCTTGCTTCCTCCCTCGTTACCACATGATCATTCCTTCAACTTTTCTCTCTTGAATTTAAGTGTGTATAAAGAAAGTCTATTGTTTATTTAGGAATTAGAATTTCCTCTCTATTTTCTCTATTTGCATGATTTGTTCTAATTTTTTTGGGATAGAAAGGGAGGGAGGGAGGGTGGGAGGGAGAAATATAGAGAAATTAATGAAGCTTTGTTTGTACGTTGAAACTTAGTTGGCAAGCATGTTTATTTATACTCAAATCTTCAAAGCGTTAAAGTCGAAATTATTATCCTAAATTTCTAGACTTGTGACTAAGCCTATATAATATCTTGTTCACATGGAGTATATTATGTGGGGTATGGTTCAAAGAATATCACTAATTTAAAATATTTTCCCTTCCTCAAGTATAAACAGATTAAATCAGTTATAAAAAATGAATAAAAGTGAGTTCATAATATTATTTGATCGTTGTCATATTACTTCAGATCATTACATCATCCCTGTAGACATGATCTATAGTAACGACATTATGATGACATCATTATAGCCAACGCTATAGCAATGACATTTTGACGTCGTCGCAAAATGCCTCAGCTATAGCTTATGTTTGTTCTAGCGATAACTTCCTAACGGCTATGTGTGTATATATATCTATCTCCATATATGTATCAGATTTTTCATCTCATGCCATCAATTCGTTTCAGTAAAAGAATGGATAATAAGCCACCATGCATGCCGAAACAAGAAAAAAGTTTAGGTCACTCCCGAAGCCACCCCGACGAAGGCGAAGCAAGAGGGAGGAAAATATCATGACGTGGTTTCAAGAAAACTGGGACAAAATTAGAGAAACTTTTTATAAGTTCTGGTTTAGTGACGTAAAAGTCGACAGGGGAACAATGGACCCACCCTTTTCAGGTATCATTCTTGAAAGGGGTATGCAATAGAAGACAAAAATCAAGAAATCAATAGGTCGTCTGGGAGTATTCCTAGTCTTGGAGGAGATGATTTCCAAGAACTAATACTCAATGTTGTGCAATCACGTGGTATTTTGAGCTCTCCTTTCACCTAATATTGTGCAGCCATGTGGCTACACTCAATATTAGTTGAATACTCAATGTTGTGTAGCCACGTGGTATTTTGAGCTTCGTAAGGGAAGTGAGGTTTCCATAGCTGGACCGTGGTTTGAGGACCCCTTTTCGGGTATCATTCTTGAAAGGGGTATGCAATTAGAAGACAACGATCAAGAAACTAGCACAGCGACTGGGAGTATTCTTAGTCTTGGAGGAGATGGTTTCCAAGAACTAATTTCAAAAACCTTATGGTTTGAGGACCCCTTTTCGGTATCATTCTTGAAAGGGGTATGCAGTTAGAAGAAAAAATCAAGAAAACCAGGAGGCCGAGAACTAATTAGAAGTTCTTGGGTTGAGGATCCATTTTCAGGTGTCTTTGGGACATGATGCAATTCGAATTAGAAAAGAGAGAATTGAGTAGTAATTTCTACAAACTTACACTTGGCGTTTCAGTTTTGAATTCATCGTCTTTTTGTTTCTTTGTTTCATAGATGGAAAGTTAGCAAGTTTTCACCTCTCAGTACTTTGAAAAAACTAGAACAATGTGAACAAGAGAAGTGAAGTTTTTGTGTAAATTCTTGTGGCAATGTAATGCATATCAAACATTTTATTAACAATTCAAAAGTTTATTAAATTTTTTTGTCATATATGAACGATCATTTCTTTAATTTTGATCTTGAGGCAAAAGTTTGTACAAATTTAAGTAGATATGTGAAGCCTTATAAGATTGAGAAACGTATTGAAAAATTGATTGAAATAATTTCTGGTTTTTCTCTAAAAGTTGAGGACTTTGAATTGCTTTTTAAGTTTTGAGGTGACCAGTTCAACCTAGTTTTGACTAATTATTGATGATAAATTAATCATCATGAGTGAAAATGAGTGATGAAAGAGAAAATGATTGGTGAAGATTTTTGCGGTACATGTGGGCTGTACAGATTATTTGGATGCATTTCATTTGACCTACTAAATAGAAACCGAATGCTAACAGGTCAATATTTTCAAATGACATGATATGTATTTTATGATCTGTCATGGGACATTTGACACATCTTCACATTGCGCAGATTGATGGTTTCGGATCCTACTAAATGTTTTTTCTTTTTTGTTTTCTTTTCTTTAACTCCGCCTTGTAACTTTTTGTTCAAATAACACAACTCTAGTACGAAACAGTCAATTAAAGTGGAGAAAATTCTTTAAAGTTCAACGTAAAATGATATACACCGTTGTTCAAGAAATAATTTGATACATCTGTCAATAATATTTGAGAAATAAGAATGGTTATTATTAGAAAAAAATACTAATAACTCTCATATAATGCACATTATAATACTAATAGTGTCATTCCAATCTGGGCTCGTTCCTGAGAAGGTCGGCCCTTCTCATATCCACTAGTGTAGGTATGTTTGTTGCATGTACGTTAGCTGTAATTATCACATCAATCATAATTTATTTATAAAAGCTATTTCAACTACAAAGCTTTGAATTAGTACATTTTTCAACAACCATTTACAAAAATAGCATAACAAATACACATTATACTAACTCAAGTGGTAAATATTATTGGTCAACGATGCAATGAAAACTTTTTCAAGACGCAATTTCTCACTGCAAATTCTACATAACATAGTTGTTATGTAACATCCCGCAAAAATTCAACAATAAATTTGGTGACTTGATAATTATTTTGCTAACAAATAGAATGAATACATGATTTTTTCATTATTTATATTCTAAAGCTGAAAGTTTATTACTCAACTAAATACCTAAATTTAATATATGACTATTAATTAATTAAATCACAAGAGAATGGCCAATGATTAGACATGCAAGATTTACCAAATATAATATAATAAATTTGCTAGTGTTGCCAAATGTATAAAACACTTGGCATGTTTGTAAATAATAAAATTACTACTCTTGTAAAGTTTTAAGGCACATGTCATTTTTATAAACAATAAACTTGATCGTTTTGCCAAGTATATAGGACGCTTACTAGTTTTGTAACTGATAGATTTCAATGATTATTTAAATACAGTTAATTTCTAACTATTATAAATAGGAAGAAATTATCCTCAAAGTCCTCCAAGTATCCCTAACACCCCAATCTATCCTCTCTTTGTCTAAATTCGTCCAACATTGGCAAGGGTGGAAGAACACTAATAAAAACCCACCAAAATATATATTTGTATCTTGAAAAGGGCTCCTTACCATATATAGAAAGATTATATCTTGAAAAACAACTTAAATTGAGAAATATCGAGGTTCTGAAGATACTTTTCTACATTAAAATTATTGAAATAATTTTTGGCAAATCTTTGATGTGAGTAAACGGTACTTTGATTTCCTTTCTTTTGTTCATAACGTTTTCATAAGGCGTGCATAGATTTTCGATGCATCATCATTATAATTGATTATTGCATTTTAATCACTAGTTAATGCTCTATCTATTTTACGTTACTTTGTGGAATATGACCTTTCTATGTGGTCTTGGTCATTTTGACTATGTGGTAATCTTTGTGATATTATGACCTTGCTATATGGCCGTGGTCATTTTGAATCTTTAAATTATGTGTGCACCACTGGTAATAGTTTAACTAGTGATAGGGCTTTTTTCTGCATCTAAAGGCTTTGTGTATCTACAGGCTTTGTGAATCCCATGATTTTCTAGAAAATGTATTTTTTTTACATGAAAGGTGAATCAAAATATTTGGTTATTCACTGAGTACTTTATACGTACCCCTCTTTCCATCTAACAACCCTGTAGGCGTTGAATTAGCAAGCTTTGTTGCCAAATTGTTTAAAAGATATAGAATATATATGTATGTGATCGAAATTTTGGTGTATGACCGATGTTTCGTTATAGGTGGCCGCAATAATTATTGTAAAGTTATGATAACATAATATTGTGTATAATAGTATTTAACTTATATTTGTAAAGTCTCGCCTTCAAATTTTGAATTAAAAGTTATTTCTCAAACGCTTCCGCTATTACTAAACGCTGATAATACAGCAAAATAAGGTAATAAATTTGGAGGCGTAACATTTTAGCTATTGTAAGTTAGCTATAATTATCACATCAATCATAATTTATTTATAAAAGCTATTGTCACCACAAAGCGTTGAATTACTACATTTTCCAACAACCAATTGCAAAAATGGCATAACAAATGCACATTATACTAACTCAAGTACTAACTATTATTGATTAGTGATGAAGTGAAAACTTTTTCAAGATCCAATTTCTCATTGCAAATTCTGCATAACATAGTTCTTAGCTATTGGCTGGCATTTCCTTCTTCAAATAATTCTAAGATGATTACCATTTTGGTCCCTACAAGATAAAGCAAGATACATACTCATTAGTAAAAATATACACATGACAAATATATAATAAAAAGACACGAAACTTCAAAACGGGTCGAGTGGAGAAGACTAATCATGTTTATCTCCCATAGTCTGCAACCAAAAATTGTTAATTTAATCACAGTGAATATGAGATAGTTTCATCTATAAAGTATCTCAACATGAGCCTGAAAGCCAGCCCTCAACATTATGTAGTGTAAAATGGGGGACCAACATTAATATTGGGATGGTAACCAAGTCAGAAAACTTACAGCCGCTGGTTTGGTGGCTTGTGAAAGGCTCGAGCTTGAGCTGACTCGAGGCCCATGTTGGACGGCGAAAACTTGGGCCGAACCCCAAAATTGGGGCATGGCTTCAGACGGGTTCATTGAGCAGAATGGGCCAGCTCCTATTTATGGGCCATATCCAATAAGGCCCGTGACCCCAAAAAAATTGCGTGTTGCTGTCTCTCTTAAATTATTACCCGTCCAAATATATAATCTTCTTTTTAATTTGAACAATTTTTTGTGCATTGCACGATATTCATTAGAATTGTAAAAGAGATTTTACTAATAATAAATAAAATGAATCTTATAAGAATAATTATATGTGTTCAAGTAATTTAAAATATTTCATCAAAAATTGACATATTAGCTGGAAGAGGAACTTAATTGAAATAATAATAATAAGTATTAAACTAATAACTAATAGAACTTATAAATTGAATTCAATTAGAAAATTTAATATTTATTACTTTTTGATTTACTATAAGAAAATGATCTCGAATTGGAATTAATAATATATGATCAAATGAATTAAATTATAAATTCAAAAGTCACACAACATAACTGTATTTGAAAATAATATGGACAAATCATTGGTTTAATAATAATCTTATAACATAGTTTAACAAATATATATATATATATATTTATTGTCACACGTCCTACCACATTCCACCATGTCATGAATTTGGTATATAACAAATGGTTGGTTATAGATTAAAGCCTCTATAAATATTATTATTGAACTCTAATAATAACTAATTTAAAAATATAAGAATGTTGAGAAAAAGTAAATGCATAGTATAAAGTAAAAAATTTACTCTAAATAATAATAATTGGGATAATATTATGAATGATATATTTATAATTTACTCTCACTCATTAACTTGTATTAATGTTCACATTAAGATATTTAATTTGACACCATAATATAATATCATAATCATGAAAAGAATAAAAATAAACGAAACTTGTTAAATAAGAAACAAACAAACAAGGCCTAAAACACCACAAAAAAAAAAAAGAAGAAAATGTGAATAGTGCCCATGAAAGTGCCTCTTTTAATTATGTATGTATATATAGATATAGATTGAGACATTGTTGTGACTTGTCTATATATTAGTGAAAGTTGTGTGCTAACATTTGTAGCTGCAGCTTGAAGACTAAAAGAGATTGTTGTTAAAGTTGTGTGCTGACAGTTCTATTTGCAGGTTGGAGACTGAAAGATAGATTGGATTGTTGTTAAAGTTGTTTGCTAACATTTGTATTTGCAGGTTGGAGACTGAAACAGACTATATTGGAATTCTGTTGATGGAATATGCAGTATATAAGCTTCCAGTAACTCCCTTCTTTTATGACAAGTTTGGACAAATTATACCTTGTTTGACCTCATGGGAATGCATCTCTACTCATCCTTGTGGTGAAAAGAGAGCCCAATTACAAACTTAGACTAAAATTGACACGCTCCACTCTCAGTACCTCTAACTTACTAGAAGTGTGATGTGCACTGACGATAAATTCTAACTAAAAGCTAGAATTTACTGTCAAGGCTCATGAATATACTACTTTTTCTACAAAAATTTCAACAGCATCTCCTCTACTTTATAAACAAACCAATCTGCTTAATACCCAACATCAACCCAAATATACCTCACAATGTAATAATTTCCCAACGCCAACACATCACATTTCACAAACTAATAATTTCTCATTATAAGCAACATCACTTCATAGGTCAAGCCTACCAACAACTCACGAGATAAGAATCACAACTTTTCTATTTGTAACACTTCACTTGTGAAGAAATATACTAAAACCAAGTAGAACTCACAACAGATACCCCAATGCATACTAATAAACTTAACATGTCCAAGTATATAAATCATAATAAGATAAACCCTATAACAATTTCGTTTCATTAGATGGTGGCTCAATTTTAGAAATAGTAGGCTCGATCCTGATGTGTTGCTCAAACTCTAATTGCCACATACTGAGAAAATCATTTAGAAAATACATGAGCTAACTAGCACAGTGAGTGTAGTTTTTAAATAACCATACTTTGAAAAATTATAATATAACTTTGCAAAATCTCGAATATTTAACATTCATAATTTGAATTCAATTCCAGTATAACATAAACATTTATAAAATCATTACGTGTTGGAAAATATCATGAACATCATTTCATTCTAACAATCATCATAAAATTCATAAACTTGAATTCATTTCACATCGAAACATTTATAGAAACGTTGTCATACTCATAAGTATCATGAAAATCATTTCTTTTCAAGATCTTCAGAGAACTTTCCCTAAAGAGTATCCAACATCACATGATCATGATACAAGTCATACGCTCGTAAACGTCAGCTTGGGCCATAGGTACCATATGACCCCTTCGCCATAGACGGCACAATTAAACAGCTTGAGCCATAGCTAGTACATAGGCTTCTTCGCTTGGGCGGCATTCATTTGGTCAGCTTAACCCATATAGGCTCGTTCACTCGTAGGCGGCATATCATAACATTGAATACACATTTGGGGGTTTTTATACATCATAAATTATATCTCAACTCAAACATTTCTTTAAAAACGTGAAGCATCATTTCATACAAACATTCACATGAACTTTTCTAAGAAATATCAACTTTCGTGAAATCTCATAGAAATATATTCATCATGAAACATTACGAATTCTGTGAAATCAAAGTATATTATACATTTTCATTTAGAAAGAAAAGAAGAGAAGAATCTCCACTCGCCGGCGTATAGCCATGTACATGTAGCTCCTTTTTTTATTCCTGTATTATAACATGAAGACTTTTGAATTTCAATTCTTTTCCTCATAAAATCGTTTTGTCCACATAATTCTATTTTCGTAACTTTCAAATCATTTCATTCATTCATTTCCCCATTTTTCACTCACTTGTTCTAAGTCACAATATATTTCATTAAATCCTCTATATTAACACAAATATACTCTTTAAGTCATATTTCATTTCTTTCCTTTAAATTCATGTAATTCCATAATTTATTTAATTAAATAAAGCCTCTTGATATTAATTATTCTTACAATTACCATATAGTCACATATTTAAAATATCAACAACCATATCTCCAATTTCAATAATAGTCATTGTCCTTTGTATTATCATTCCAAATAACGTATAAGATATTCTCTTCGTATTTATATCCAATACTTTATGATAGCTCAATAAATTCTCATTTTCACTTAAAAGTGGAAATTGAATCCATATCTTGCTAAGTCCCCTTTTTTACAATTATTCTAGACTTTATTCATCTTAAAAATTGTAATAATTATCACATATTAAAATCCTAAATTCCACCAACATAACAACACTAACTCTTCACCTTTAAACACAAGTTCTTTGTTAACCCACTAACTCTTCAACTTTAACAATAATCACTTCTTAATCTTTAATAATTTCCGCATTCTCCTATTTAACATTAAGTTGTCCATTTCTTATATTTATTCTCAACTTCAACAAGTTCTCAATTATCATGATATCACTGTATAAATACAATACCAACTTATATAAAATTTCAACTTATTTACTCCATACAAAATTTCATCTTTATACTACTTACTATAAATTCTTATGATTACCTCAAGACCTCGAATTTCATAACCAATCACAATTTGATGCCTTTAAAACATGAATTAAATAAAATTACAACTTAACATTACATATGCATAAAAGTTCCATAAACTATTAAACATAATTTATACCTTAACCTTATATAAATCAAGCTTAAAGAAAATAACACCTACTTATGTTAAATTGTGGTATTCTTCTTATTCTTTTCTAATTAGAATCTTCCAACTTTCTTTCTTTCTTTCTTTCTTTTTTTTTTTTTGTCTTACCTCCCAAAAGTCGCAGAATGGTTTCTGCTTTCTTTATTTCCCTTTTTTTTCCCTAAACTTTACTTCATTTTATAGCTTGCCATAGTATCACATATTGAAATCTCAAATGCCCACTAAAAATAACAATTAACAATAATTCTTAATCTTTAAACAAATTCCACACTAATTCATATACACACGCACATATACATATCCCTAATTTTTAGTGCATTTCATACCTAGAGTAGAGTATCTTACTTTTTATCTTCTAGAGAACAACTTACACTAGAAAATTAGTTTTCACAAGAAATTCCATAAACTTAATGAAAATTTAAATCTTAACCTTTTATAAATTAAAGCTTAAAG
The DNA here is from genome assembly GCA_963692815.1 of Nyctanthes arbor-tristis. Taxonomy (NCBI): domain Eukaryota; kingdom Viridiplantae; phylum Streptophyta; class Magnoliopsida; order Lamiales; family Oleaceae; genus Nyctanthes; species Nyctanthes arbor-tristis. The sequence goes on from CAVNYN010271344.1 coordinate 45,763, forward strand.
ACAACTAAAACTTACTTGTTTGGGATTCTTGTGCTCTTCCTCCTCGTCCCAAGTCCCTTCCGTTTTTGTTCCTTTTTTTTTTTTTTTACTCTCTCTCTCTCTCTCTCTCTCGGTCTCTGACTCTTTCCTTCTCTGTTTCTGTTTTCTTTGTTTCTTCTTTTTATTATAATAAATATATCCTAAATATATATAAGTGGCTAATTGTAATTGGCACTGTAGACACAAAACTGTACAACATTCATGGTACATAGTGCCACTGGACGACATTTTTCGATTTTCCCAATTTACCCCTCATTTTCTAATACGTTTCCGTCCACAAATTCAGAAATATTCAGTACACGGCAAAGCCCATACTTTCATCCACAAAACTCTCTCATCTGTACGCGGTAAAATCCGGAAGTAGAAGGCAAGCATGTAAAAGAAATCTTGTTTCTTTCTACCGATTTTTATTCTCTCGATTTTTTTTCACTTCTTCGAGGTCTTATGTTTTTCTTTTGGGTAACTACATTGCAGTTTGATTTGGCTGACTCCTTTTTTGCTTTTTGATTATGGTGTTTTGACTGCTGATCGAGTTGTTGTATTTTTCCACTAGGTCGAACCACGAGGCCGGTTGAATGAGAGGTGGACTCTCGAAATCTAACTTTGATTTTTTTTTCCTGTGGTTTGATTTGTACATTTGAAGGGTTTTGTGTTACACGATCAATTATAGGTAATTTTTTTTTTCATTTTGTTTTCCTTATGTTTTGGTTTACTTTTCCCATTGATTTTGCCTTTTGCCCCGCCTATCTCATCATCGTATGGATCATAATGTGCCTCCTAGAATCCTGTTGTTCTAACTAATTGGTTGTAGTATCATACTTGGTTATATTTGTCTGCAAATTTCAAGCCAGAAATAACTAATGCTTGTTCTTTTGAGCTAAAAACGGCTTTTCCCCAAAATTTTTTAGTTGAGATGAGACAAAATTTTAAAAAGAAGCAAAATGGCTGAACCGGGTCCAGTTACTTTTAAGGATTGCATTGAGTTAAAAACTTAAAATTAAAATGTACCCCTCTATAGTAGTTGGCATTTATTTGATGTGTGAAGGAATTTAAAAGAATTATAGGGGCGTATCTGTACTTTGTGCATAGATAACCACCATATCTGACTATGCGAAGCTCAAGAAGTTCTTCCATTACTTTTACTTCGGGCAAATTAGTTAAATATATCCACAGCTACCTTAATTTCAATTTAATACGAGAAATGCAACTGGTTCTTTTTAGGCTGGGAAAGGAAAAATCCTTATAAAGTTTTTGTAAATAACTGAGGAAATTTCGCTTTTTTTTTTTGTGATTCCCATTGGTATATTCATATCTGTAGATCAACCATATATTTTACATTCAACAAATTTTGTTTCTTGGAAACTAGCTAGACGAAATTTCATACACACCTGCTAATAGATCATGGGATGTAAAGTGTTTTACTGAATAGTTATTCTAAATGTATAAGATAGACCATTTGTATGGCAATGTTTTTAGATATAACAACTAGAAGACAGTATCATTATTGAGTCTATCACAGTCCTTAAACATAAGAATTTGGTAAATAAAAAGAAAGATATGATAGTATCGAAGGAGTCCTTTAGCCAAAATTAAGCATTGCGAATATTAGGCATTATTTTTGTCAAACCTAAGGTGAATTAATAGGTTAATTGATTTTTGCCGTATGCACATTCGATCCATGAAGTTGGAGGACCATGGTTCTACTGCTCATTTATGATTGCAGGACACTTATAAGATATGATTAGAGAATCTTTTTTCCCCCTTTTTCTGTATTAAGTGTTTGTCTCTGTCTCTCTCTTTTTTGGTTTGAGTTTTGTGCATTTGAAGTTCAGTTTAAAATTGTTTCCCATGTTGGGAATGTTCTGCTATTAGGTTTGAGTTCACTACCTTCCCATGCTTTGAAAATTTAATTCATTATAGTACGGAAAAAAATCTATTATTTGTTGCCTATATAATTAACTTTTTGTTGATTTCTACGTAGCTTCTGAGATCTTTGATCTTTTATCATTAAATTATTGAATGCGGTTCTGCTACTTCTCACTATCCTTGCTCCATTTGTGGAATGTTTAGGCAGGTTGTTTATTACACTCACAATCTGCTTTAGGAATTTCTTTCGAGTAGCATACAATTTGTTAATAATTGTGGGCTTTTTGCTGGTAAAACTATATATGCACTAGGTTAAATTGTGTGATATTTTAAGTGGCATAATATTGATCAGTGAAATGCTTCATAATCGCATAGCTTCATTCATTCAACCATGATGCTTAAATTTAATTCCTTTGGTTCTTTGGTAAAAAGAGAGCCTAATGTCTTATATCTACTCTAGGCATGAGATTGTTTTTGGAGACACTAAGTATTTGGACATTTGGTAAGTTCACTTTGTGCTTGCTGTGCTGATTCTTGGATAGGTAATTGTTTGATTTCTTATTGTATGTGATAGGTTCTTTCAGCAGATGCATTTTATTATTCTGGATACTGTCGCTTTTTGCTTTGCAGCCTGTTGCTAATATTTCCTTAAATGTGTTTGTATGCTCATTCAAATGTATGTGATAAGCTCAGGTTGGACGTGTAGTTATATGCATGGTATGATTATTTATCTTATGGTTCAGACATACCCTGGTAGTGGCTGTTAAGGATGACAATTATAATTGAGCTGATTATATTCTTGTGTCCTATGCTATCTTTTTGATTACTAGAGCAAGCAAGGTCAAAATAATAATAAACGATTTTGGGTAGCTGGTTGTTATTCTTAATTCTAGAAGCCCATCTTTTAACATGAGCAAATTACCTTGTCTGCAGGTTGTTAAGGAAAGTCAGATACTTTACAAGGGTTCTAACATAATAGATGGAGGAAGCAGCCTCTCCACTTTGGCTGACTTGAATATTTTCCCTCAAGATGTCTTGTGGGTAACTGATTCAAAGATTCACAAGCACCATGATATAGCTGGTACGGCATTATTACTCTCAACACTACATTGGTTGATAAGCATTAGAGTTGTTTTCATTTATATAGGAGTCTACGAAGGAAACTTTCTGTCGAACTTTAAGCTTACTGAAAAATTTCAAATTTGTTGTTAGCTATTTTAATTTGTTTTATATGAATGTCAACAGATTTTGAGCATAATATTTTAGTGGCTTCTTTAGATCATAATTATATATAGTTCTGACTCATGTGCAAATCAAGTTTTTTTGATTTTGCATGGACAACAAATACATGAATGCATGCAGATAGCCAATAGGTGAAATAGATCAATCTCTATTTGGACATACTTCGATCTTGTTCTCTGTCTCATATGCTGATTTCACCCGAGGAGGTAGATAAGAGCTTGGAATTGCTTGCTGTGGAGTGCTATATTTCATCAGATCATGGTATGTATTAAGTCATTGGGCATGACAATGCTCCAATTGCAAGAAGGCGTAAAAGGTTCGCAATGAGTCAATTGATGAAGCCTTTCCGCTATCCAAGAATGGTATTGAATAAAAGAAAATTCTTCAGATTTATGGCTTATAATTATGTGTTCATCATCCTGAATAGACAGTAAGACATGCACTTACTGGTTTTAGATTTTCAATGCATTGGGTTTTCCAATTCCATATATATCTACATTCTCCACGTGTAGGTTTTGAACCCAATTACAAGGCAAATTTTAATTTACATTTTAGACCATTAGTTTGTCTAATTTTGACCAAAAATAAAAAGTATAATAGAGGGCAAACTTGCGTGCAACGCACGGAGGCCCACTAATATATATATATATATATATATAATACCAATTTGGGTCTAAGTCCAACGAGGACTTTCTGGACCCATCTTGACTCCTTTGCAAGTCAATTTTAATATATTTTTTTTAAAGATATTTTAGTTCTTGTTCCGCTTTAACCCTTAATCTTGTGCTCATATTTAATTTGGTTCCCATGTTTTAATCTATCCCGTGGAACGGAATCATAACAGAAAATTGGGATGTCACAAAAATCATGAGAGGCAATATGTCTATATAGAGATTAGAGAGACACAGTTAAGGCAAGTGATTTTATTTGTTGGAATAAGCTCAATACACAAGCTGCAGCTGTCTCTGCCACCTCAAAGCCCAAATTATCGATTAAGAGCATGAAAGAACAGGAAATCCACGGGTGGAGTTTGTGTAGATAATACTCCAACGAGTTTTGATTCCTAATGCACTACCATTTCATATTTGCCCTTGTGTGTAGATCATCTAATCCTCAGGAGAAATAGGAAAGGGACTTTGGCATTAGATAGAAACCCCTCCAAATTTATAGAACATCATCCAAGCAGAAAGTAAAGATGTCATTACTACATTACACTCGTGAGTTTAATACATAAAGGCTACCTAAACTACAACTGCTGCAGTAACAGAAGGAAATCGAAACAGGCACTTTGCAATATCACTTCCTAGCCTTCTTTCCCCTGCGAGTGTACTTCCTTTCCGTGGGTGATTTGTTGAGGTCATTACCAGCATCAGCAGGAGCAACATCACACGGAGAGCTGCTATTTCCAGCCATGATTTGAGGCAATAGATTTACTGGGCGTTCAATTGCTTTTCCCGAATTGTTGATCAAAATCAATTCTTGTGGCCTAACCAAAAGATCTTTCATCTTCTCATACTGTAATCAATTAACACTCATCAGAACAAGTCCCTCAAGATGACAATTCAAAAATAACTGATGTCAGTAAAAATCTTCCACATATTGCTGCAGACAACCATTTTCAAGCCAAACTAACAGGTAAGTGCCAAGCATGTGCAAAATGAAGAAATTTATCTTTTAAAGAACACAAGGACTAGTTAGATAGTACCGCTTCAAGCTGTCCACGATAAAACTCCAACTTCTTGACTAGGTTGAAATTTTGCTCCATTAACATATCAATCTATATTTTAAAAGAATATGGTTAAATCGGAACAGAAAAGATTTCAATCTAGCAGAAACTTCTAATGACTGATCACCTTCTTTTGGGAGTCAAAATACAAGCTTTTGTAGTTAATGCCAGCAGAGAGGCTAGGAATTGGTTTTTCAGTGACCTCTTTAACATTCTGATAACACAAACAGATTCATCAAAACATACACATTGGCATACTTGATAAGTTGGATTGGACAGTATTTGACAATGCTAGGGAAGAAAGAGCAGCTAAAATATTGTCCATTCTCCTAACTAACAGGGTCTGAAGCTTGTGCACTATCAAAAAGCAATGAAATAATAGTTAAAAGACGAGAAGCAACCTTAAATTTATTTTGATGAGTAGGCAGAACATGATGGTCAAAATTTTCTTCCTCGTTCTTTTCAGCTATGATTGGCATGGAACTGGCTTCCTTACCATTTGATTCTTCATCTTCATCCTCATCTTCATCCTCATCTTCATCTTTCTCATTTTCGTCAAGATTCACATGAGCCACAACCACAGGTTTCACAGTTTCAGTCTGAATAGGTCGTACAGGACTTCTAATACGGGTAGATCGCCTGACAGCTGAAACCGCAGTCTTTGCTTTTTTTCCTTCTGAATGTACGGCATCCCCAGCAGCAACAGAATCTGTAGCATTTGAATTTTCATTATGCAAATTCACTTCCTCCTCAGCATTTTCCATCTCTAAAGAAGCTTTGGGTGATTTATCCTGTTAATGAAAACATAACAAGCTAATCAGAGTACCGCAGTATGTGCTTGATAAACATATGTCAATCTCTGTTGCTTTTCTTTTTTTCACTTTTCCTGTTTCTGCAAATGCAGAATGCTTCTGTAATTCAGTGATAGCATAGACTATTCAGAAAGTTATCAAAGATATCAGAATCCCTTCAAAATCATGTAAAAATATGTTTTAACTATGAAACTAAGAATTATGAAATGAATGTATTAAGTATCAATGAAACATAACCATGACTCAACATACACATATCAAGGTTCGGCAGCATTTACACTCCACCCAAAAGAGTCTAATAATAAAAACTTGAAATTTCACGTTCTCTTTGATTACCTCACTCAATATGGACCAACATTTTCCTCATGGTTCACCATTAACTAGTTCCTACTTCATAGTCGTCACACACATACAATAAAATAGGATTAAATATTATATTCTAACACATTTCTGTGCCAAGAATTTCTACAAGAACCGCTTACTAGTAAACATTACAGAATCTGACCATTACCGTGCTTCTTCCTCCTATAAGTCCTAAATTTTTTGTAGCGCTAAATGCCTAGAGCTCAGAATGACAATTAACCATTTCTTTCAGAAATCCCAAAAATCTTAAGTAAAATGATTTATCGAAATAACTCCTCTGCCTTTCTAGGACGATTATGGCCATGAAACACACTATCATTTCTAATAAACTTGGCCCTTGTACCAAAAAATCAATGCCGGTACCGATCCCTTAGCAGGAAAGTACTAATCTTCTGTATGAAACACCAAATATTTCATTTTTCTTAACACTCTTTTTCCCTATACAGAAAGAAAACTTCACTAAAATATGGAAAAGGGCTAATCTTTACTGGTAAAATTTCTCTTTTGTCAAATTTCAGGGAGAACATAAAAATACTTCAGTAACCAAACTGTCGTGTAGCGTGTGTGTAAACCGAAAATCATACACATAAAAAGCTAATAAAAAGGCAAAGAAACACACCCATGAGTGTACAATTACTGCTATATGCTATAAGCAGGCTTGCATGCCAGCGCAAAAACAATCACGAGAAAATCAAAACTCCTTGCTTGTTAATACGATCTCTTTGACACTCCTCGGCCTTCCAGACTTCCTTTTTGCCCCCATTTTCTTCTTATCAGATAATGGTGAAAATCCTGAACAAAACAGCAAAGAAAAATGAGATCTTGAGAGGTTCAAAATTGAAAAATCGGAGAGCCTTTTTCTCTACCTCTTGTAATACTGAAGACGAGAGGGTTAACAGTTTCTTGTTTCCTGTCCCAAGAAAGAAAGGGTGGGATACGTACGGAGTAATTACTTGTTTTAATACGATTGATTGAAGTTACGGTTCAATCAGAGTCGTCCTTTTTGTGGAAAAAAATCCTGGAAATTTTGAATAATCCCTCCCTTTTTTCCTCCCCTTAACATTCTTTTCGCTAATGTGCCTACTCGAATAAATAAACAAATATAAATAAAAATATTAAGGTTTGTTTGGTATTTTTTATTTTTGTAATTAATAAATTCATCTATCATGATTTAACTGTTAATTTGATAATTACTCAACAATTACTACATATTTTAAACTTCAATTATATCTCCACCACTCATTTTCACTAATTATAAATTCTCTTTATAAAATGATTTTATAAATCTAACCAAACGGGTCTAAAGATAATAAATATGAGCTCGTTGGATCTTTTTTATTTTATTAAATTATAATTTTATCTATCACTGATTTGATATTTGATTTAATAATTATTTAATTACAATTATATATTTTCTACCTTTTTATATTTTCAATACACATTTTACATCTTTTCTCATTATAAAATCTCTACATTTTAACAAATAAAAAGCATCAAGCAAACTCTAAATAAAAAAGGAGAGAGAACAAACCCCCTACTACCAAAAAAGCCCAACGGAAGAAGGAAAAGCTTGTGACGGGGCCCTACCAAATATATAATAGTAATATATAATAATTAATTAAGTGAAAAATTAATACGATAATAACATGTGGTTCGCACTTAACTCACCCAATAAGTACTTGCGAATATTGCTCAACTAGCCTTCTCCACTTTTTTGGGCAAGTTGATTTACAGGCTATTTGGGTTGGGAAAGATTTTTAATTTTTTATTTGAGAAAAAAAATTTCAGAGAATGTATAATTAGAGATAAAAAAAAATGGTTACAGGATTGTAAAAAACATATTCTCAAAGCATGTACCATTGAAAATTAATTTGAGAGAAGATTTTTTTTAAAAAATAAAACATTTTAATTTTCAAACATGCTATGAATTGATTTTGAAAAAAGAATTCTACAGTCATCAACTAGTAAGAGAAAATTAAATAAAGGACTTAAAACTAGTAGTAAAGTAACATCTCTAGAAAAACCAATCAATAAATTTGTTTGTTAATGATTTTCATGCTTACCATCTTGAAATGAGTAACCATTTTTTAATTTTTTTTTTTGGTTGAACAATCAAGTTAGTCAAATTATTATTGAAATATTAAATTAAATATCGATGCATTGAAATTCTTAATCAAATAAATATCGAGTACTTAGTTAAACTTTTGAAATAAACAAGCATTTTAAAAATTTCTTTGTCACCCCGTACACAAATAGAAAAACCGGTTTTTAATTTTAAGAATAGGTCGGGGACCATTAGTGCAAATTGTCAAATTAATAGCCACCGCAGGACAAAACTGCACTCTCTCAGAAACTATACTCCACTCAAATGCTGAACAAACTATAGATAAGCTTCTCCCCGCCACCGCCGACGACCGCTACAACAACAGACTACGCCGCCCGCATTCATCATCTATGGGGGTACCACTTTTCTCCCCTTTAACCTCCATCCATTTCCCGTCTCACTTTTTCATCCTCCCACCAAAGTTCATCCCCCTTCCCCTGCTGAAATGCCGGCCTCGATTCATCCCCTATCAGTTTTTTGCATTTTCTACCGCCTCAAGCAACAACAAAGACAGCACGTCTTTTGTATCAAGCTCAATCAATCAAAATCGCCCGAGAACTCTATTTCCCGGCGGGTACAAGCGCCCCGAGATCAAAGTGCCGAATCTCTTGCTCCGGTTGAGCTCCGAGGAGGTATTAAGAGATGAAAAAAGTGTACTTGATGTAATTGACGACGCAGTCTCTAATAGAGTTGGAATCGTGGTGCTTAATGGCGGTGGAGCAAGTGGCAAAATGCTCTACGAGGCTGCTTGTTTGCTGAAGTCGGTGATTAGGGACCGTGCTTACTTGTTAATTGATGAGCGCGTTGACATTGCATCTGCTGTAAATGCTAGTGGAGTCCTGCTTTCAGATCAAGGTTATCATTTTCACTTGATCAATTGTGCATAGTTGGATGCGCATTTTCTTCTTATATAATGTGCAGATTTATTATTCTAACAATGAAGGATTTAGTGCTTGAATAGTTTAAGGTGTCTCGTTGTTGGAAGGACAATTTATGATGAGATTAGTGAACCTGCGAAATTTTAATTCATGAGATTGGTCGCTACCACTTGGAAAGTCTGTTACTTTGTTGTTACTGTATTATTATTATTACTAACATAAGAAATATTGTAACTGCCCATTAGCTGGAGTCTGAATCTTGTAATTGGAAGAGCAAAGTGGATATATAAAGGAGCAAGGGGAAAAAACTAATTTATCTACATATCTTTTCATGTGAGAATGAAACTAGATTCATAGCTAGAAGCCAGTGGCATTCTAAAATTAAAGTTTGACAGGGGAGAAAACTATGATAGCCCTGTTTGATCCTCTTTATCAAAATATATTATAATCTCACCTACCACTGATTTGACTACTGATTTGACAAATACTCATTTATAATTAGAAATTTCAAACTTCTATTAAATATAAACCACTCATTTCACCTCTTTATAATTTCTCTTTATAAATCAACTTCCATAAATTGAATCAAACAGGCATGGATTCAATTTTTTTTTTTTTAAAATTTGGATCATTATTATTTTTATATAAATCCTACTTACGGTTGAATTGGTTGCATGACCAAGTAAAGGGAAATGATTTCACTTTCTCCTTACTTGTTCCCTAAGTTCCAATTACATCTCAAAACTTTATATCTATCCATTTCCAGAATTTGGATTTGGATTTGTCAATCTGATATTGACCATATTGTTAATCAGCATCTCGCTTCCATCTGGACAGGTCTTCCTAGTATTGTTGCAAGGAATACAATGATGGGTTCTAATACTAAGTCTGTAGTCCTTCCTCTGGTGGCAAGAAATGTCCAGAATATCGATGCTGCATTAGATGCATGTAATTCTGAAGGTGCTGATTTTCTTATTTATAGCCTAAGAGGACTTACCCATTCAGAAGGACTAGTGAACTCTTTATTTCGGAGTGTTAAAATTCCAATTTTTATAGCAGTTGATTCACTTGGAGATGAGCTATTGTATGAAACAGCTTTCAATTATGTAAGATTTGGAGCTGGTGGCTTAGTCGTTTCAGTGGATGAGTTGAACTTTTTCAAATATGGTAATTTGAAAAAGTTGTTTAATGATTACTCTGCATCAAATAGGACGGCAGAGGAAAGAAATCAAAGTACTGATAAGCTCAAAACATTGGAAACTGATAATGGATTTCCTGGTAAGAAGGGAACAGCTGGCTTTACAAAATTGGAAGAGGAGGAGCAACGGTTCATTGAAAAAGAGAGAACTATTCTGCTTGAAGCTATAGACGTGGTCAAAAGAGCCGCACCACTGGTGATCTTTTATTGCTAAAATTTGGTAGTTGATGTAGTTTTTCTGATAATTTTCCTTTCTGAATGTTGTCCTTGCTTACAGCTAATCTTTGTGACCTTGACCTTAAATGGCAGATGGGCGAAATCTCACTTCTCAGAGATGCTGTTTCTCAACTTGATGAGCCATTTTTTCTGGTTATAGTGGTAATTGTGTGCTGAACTCCAACCAATTCTGGTTGCACGGATGTACATGGGTATTAGCTCTTAAATTCACATGATTCCCTTTTACTTTAAATAGTTGGTATGCTTTATGAAATTTTCAAATTTATGAGGGATTTTCTTCAGAAAGTAAAAATATTATGCATAAACAAAATACTTGCAATACCCACTTGGATCTTGATCAGGTGGAGAATACCTTTCATTTTGAAGCTCACAATAATTAGAGGTTTACATCTAGATATGGTGCTCTTTAAACAGCAGAGATATGGGAATATTCACATAGGAACTACTTCATTTTTAATCTTTAAATTTATAAAAAGGATACAACTGAAGTCGCTCTTTGATATCCAGTTTACATTTTAACGAGGGCTAAAACTCTTAGAACTTAGGGCAATGGTATCTCTTTCATACTCTTTTTTCTGTTTTTCGCACTTCCTGGGTCTGCAGTTTCTTTCTCTTCAACTTGATTGAACCGACTGTCTAGCTGGATCTAATCTAATTATTTAAAAGTTTGGTCTGTCAGTTTTCAATGTCTCTAATGAAGAGATATGTAATCATACCTAAGGAATAAGTGGACAGATCAAACAAAAATCACTACATAACTAATTGAGACAACCTGGTTTCCTCCAAATATTCCAAGCTTCTTATTTGATATCAAAAGATATTTATAGTTTAAAGGAAAACTTAAACTCGCAAGTACTAGACATGCATTGCCTTTAGAAGTGACTGATACATGATACTTGTCTGCATTTGTATATGAAATTTTGCTATTATCCAAATAGAGCTAGATGTATGAGTGCTAGGGAAACGGAGGTGGGAGCACTTTGCGGATTACGCCATTAACTAATGTCTGTAAGATTGTTATTTGATTACTTCAGTTGTCTAGGTTATTTCTTTTGAGTTATTTACTTGTTCAATCTTTTTTTTGTGGGCCAACTTCTCTCTCTCTCTCCCTCTCTCTCTCTCTCTCTCATTCATTTTATTGGAAGTGCTAAGGTCTGAAATATATTTTATTTGTTACATAATATCATCATGTATACTTGTATTATTGTATGTAACTGCTGCTATGATATAATATGGGCTTAAGACAGTCATGGTTCCGCATGAAGGATAATTGTCCTTTATGTGTCCGTAGGCACATGCTTATTCAGCACATATAAATTGGAACAAACATGAAATCTGTTTTGTGCCTATTAAAGATAAAGCTTCATTGGTCGAACTTCAATTTTTATCCACACATCTTATGGGATCCATAAGTACTACCACTGACCCATGAGTCATTTTATCAATTTATGGTTTAAGCTGGTTATAATCTACTGCCAAAACAAGAGCTTAAAGATATGAAGAGATAACTTTTCATCCTAAATAATTACTGCCATGGTTGCAATCCTAGTAACATATTCTTTTCATCTCTATTAGGATAGCACACTGATGATCCAGGTCTCTAACCATGATTTATATTGTTGGAAATAAAATTGCAATTTGATTAATTGATTATCATATCTCACCATCTAATCTTTGTATTTTTGTTATCCACTTCAAAAGCTTAACCCACATACTTGTAAACAATTCAATTTTTATTGTATATTTCTGATGCTTAGGAACTTACATGAGATTCTCATATTGACATCCTCAGGGTGAGTTCAATTCTGGCAAATCAAGTGTCATTAATGCTTTTCTTGGGCAAAGATACTTGAAGGATGGAGTTGTTCCTACAACTAATGAGATCACCTTTTTACGCTATTCTGAGTCAGATTATAATGTTCAGCGATGTGAAAGGCATCCAGATGGTCAATATATATGCTATTTACCTGCTCCAGTTCTTAAAGATGTGAGTTAATTCTGCTTTTTCTTCACTGTGCTGCTTTATGAGATTGCATCTCAATCCTAACACAGAAAGACTAATTTATTTTCTTTGAGGAAAATTTTACGTGGGTTGTCATAAAGAGGTCTATTTCTCCTAATTTCTACATATAAACTTCTGTTGTTTACAGTCATACTTTTATCACTTAGTTATATTGTGGATCTGCATTACTTCCTCGTTTCCTTCCAACCTTGTTCTTTTAGTGTATTTGAGCAAAATTATTGAATTTCTAATTCAAATGTTGCCTTTAAAATCAATATTATTATCAACACTATCATCAGTGGTGGGGGAAAGGGACCAACTGGAGGGCCTGGACCCCATCCCCTAAAATCTAGAATCCACTTTTTCCCCCTGCAAATTATTAAATTTGTTTTTTTATTTTTCCCTTTTTTTGGCTTTTGCCTTCAAATGTAAAAATTTTCTGTGATGTATGAGTTAAATTTTGCCATGTTTTCAACGGGGAATGATGGCTGAGTTACTAACTTTAGAATTTATTTTTGTGTCAAATGGACATATGTAGAACAAGTTATGACATTTTTAGTAAATTGCAATAGTCAGTACCAAAGAATGCAGTCCCAGCATCTTCAAAAAAATATTTTGATCGATCATATGTGGTCCTCGGCACTAGAACATTTAATATGTTGCGCATTTTTTTATTTTTTATTTCAAAATTTCATTTTGTTTGGCGATTGTTTGCTTTCTCAAAAATATTTTTGTTGATGATCCTGACCCCAAGCTTCAACAGGCTGGCTCTGCCACTGTCTATCATCTTTGTGATTATCATTAGTTTTTTTGCATGTGGAGTGCCTTTTGCATAGATGAGATTCTAGCCTGATTCTAGTTGTCAAAATAGCATAACTGGTAGAGGTAAAAAGTAAACTGTTCTGTAGTATACCCTTTCTTTTATTTCTCTTTGCAATATTCGGTTTGAGTTCAATAGTTGAATAAAATAAAAAGATAATTACCTTATACTTGTCTAAAATATCTCATGTAAATTCCTCTCTTCTGCCCCAAGCAGATGGTAATAGTTGATACACCTGGAACAAATGTGATTCTTCAAAGGCAACAACGCCTCACTGAGGAATTTGTGCCCCGTGCAGATTTGATTCTCTTTGTCATATCTGCTGATCGACCTTTGACTGAAAGTGAGGTATGATCTAGTAGTTATTTTAGATTCAGCAGTGCCATGGGATACTTTCTTATGCAGTTCATTTTGTACAACAATTCATCTTGTATCTACTGCTGTTGAAAAAGAGAAGATTTCTTCCGAGGTACAAACCCAGAGTTATTTGATTTATGTGATGTTGGAAGGAGAACTCTTAATGAAATTGGAAATAAATTGTTTTGGGTTAATTAGAGCAGTTTTTGCTATTCAACCCTGAGACTCACTGCTCCTCTGAATCGTGTTTCCAAGTCTAATGTGCTATCAATACCTTAATATATCGTCTGTGTTCCAGTGAAGTTGAAGAGAACTTAATGTGTTAAGCTTGTAATGATGTTGTTACTGTCTGATTGAGCCACAATGCTTGTTCCCTAATATATCTACTTATTTGGTTGACTTGAATTACCTATGTGCAGTAACTCTTATCATGATTTTGCTAACTTTTTATTTTACACGCTTCAATTTTTCCTCTTTATTCTGGGACAAAAATTTTAATCCACTTGTTTTGCTTGTCAGGTTGCTTTCCTCCTCTACATTCAACAATGGGAGAAAAAAGTTGTGTTTGTGCTAAATAAGTCTGACCTTTATCAAACAGAGGAAGAGGTCAAACTCATTTTCTTCAAGTGAATTTTTATTTCAAGCAAAAAGTGATTATCTTACTATGGGAGAAATGGAGAAGAAACTGAAATTTGCTAGAGGTTTTTCTGATTAAATTCTTTTTTCGTCTCTAATGCAGCTTAAGGAAGCTATTACTTTCATCAAGGAAAATGCAAAGAATATGTTGAATACCGAACAGCTGATGCTTTTCCCTGTGTCAGCAAGAGGCGCTCTTGAAGCAAAGCTCTCTGCATGTTCGAGTGGTCTGCAACCCTCTGAAATATCTTTGAATACATTATATCAAGGAACCAGTGACTTCAGTGATCTTGAAAAGTACCTATATAGCTTTTTGGATGGATCAACAAGTACAGGGATTGAGAGGATGAGGCTTAAGCTTGAAACACCAGTTAAGATTGCAGAACAGCTTCTTTCTTCTTGTCAGAAGCTTGTCAGCCGAGAGTACCAGCAAGCAAGAGAGGACTTGGTGTTGGTAAATGATTTTATAAGCAGCATGAAAGAGTATGTGTCGAAAATGGAAAGGCAGACCATTTCTTGGAGGAGACAAATTTTGTCCTTGGTATGATCCATGCGTGTTCTTTCCAGTACCTCGCATTATCTTCCTGTTGTTCGGTTTTATATATTTATTAATTTGACTTGGACATTGTTTCATTTTACCCAAAAATGCAGATTAGTAATACTGAAGCACGTGTCATCAAGCTTACAGAATCAACCCTGCAACTATCAAATGTTGATCTTGTGACTTCATATATTTTTAAGGGAGATAAATCTTCTACAACACCGGTGACCTCATCTCTTAGAAATGACACAATTGACCCTGCCATTTCAGAAGTAAAAGTGAGTGCAACCATCCACTCATTATTCTAATTGTACGAGAACATGAAGTTGTCTGCTTCTTGCTGCATCTAATATTTCTACTTCCAAAGCAATACGTATCTAAGTCATCATTGCTCATATTCTTAACGATTCTTATAACTGAGAGTGAATCTAACAAAATAATGTTTATATCAAAAAAATCATGTGGACATTTAGAAGCTACTCGGGGAATATGAAACATGGCTGCAATCAAGCAATGCTCGTCAAGGAAGTTTGTATAAAGAATCTTTTGAGAAAAGATGGCCTCCCCTCCTCACTCCATCTGCTCAGTCTCAACTGGAGGCCAATGAATTGCTAAGGACGAAACATGAAGTTAGCAAAGGAGTCATCGAGGATTTCAGTGCTGCAGCTGCTTCTAAATTGTTCGAACAAGAAATACGTGAAGTGGTACGTTTTTTGAGATATTGCAATGTTGTAAGAAATTCTTAGTTAATTGAACAGAATTTGGCACACAAGACTGATGGAGTAAAATTAGTGCATCGTATTGAGGATGTTGATATGTAGTCAATAGTTTGAATTGCATGAAGTAGCATTATATAATTGAATTTTGTTGCTGCATGTTGGTAAGAATCTCCACTTACACTGCTGTACAAGTCCATGCGGCCAAACAAGTTAATGATATTTATCCACACCATGTCCTTCTAAAAGAACTTGTCTTCTTGATATGACATTTTGTTAACAATGCTTTTTGTAGACTTTCAGTACCCTGAAAATTGTGCCAACAGTTTTTGATATGGCTATTGAGATTTAAATCTTCATCTATGTGATTTTATTATTTTTCATCTAATGCCTGATTTTTCTTTTCTCTAATCTTTCAGTTCTTGGGGACTTACGGTGGACTGGGGGCTGCGGGCCTATCTGCGTCACTTCTGACATCTATTTTGCCGACAACTTTAGAAGATCTTCTTGCTTTAGGGCTTTGCTCTGCTGGCGGGTAATCAGCCTGTTTCTGAATTCAAGTATCATACTGTTCATTTCCTTTCTTTACTTCTGTCTACGGAAACTCATAGGTTTTGCTTTTTCCTCTATATTTCAATATCATTCATTTGTAAGCCATAAGTATCCAAATTGATGGTTTTCCTTATTTCAATCATGATAATGTAGCAAGGGTGTCACTGTGGCTTGCTTTTTATTCATTGTTGAGTAAAGAAACTATTTAGGTAGATAAACTTTGCACCGTTGAGGAGAAGACATGGATTTAAGTTCAATATGTGGAACAATAACAAGAAGGGAAAAACCATGTCCACAGGTTTATTATGGTCCTTCACGCAATCTTACATCTTCTGTTTGGCAACTCTTAAGGTTTTGTTTGTCTTCCGGCTGGCTTTCAGTCATTCTAATTTTTGTTTCATGTTCGAATATTCATTTACTCACTCCCTAGAATTTTTTATCTGCTCTAGGTTGCATACTACAGCTGATTGTTATAATGCAATTGTGACAGGCTGTTGGCAATCTCAAACTTCCCTGCCGGCAGGCAAAAGGTGATAAATAAAGTGAAACGAACTGCTGACGCCTTAGCCCGCCAGCTCGAAGATGCATTGCTAAAGGAGTTCTTGGAAAACAGTGAAAATCTAAACAAGTACGCAGAACTTGTGGGCAAACCGTATCTAGATATGGCACAGAATCGAGTGGAGGAACTTTTGAACACTCTCAACGGGTTAACAGCTATCGAGGAAAAACTCAAAACGTTGCAAGTTGAGATCCAAAATATTCATGTATCAAGGTAGCAATGGATCTTTACCTTACTAAAGTACCACAAGGGAAGAGTGTTGTATCATTCATTGTTGTTCTGCGAAGACAGTATGCGAATGTAACAAGTATGGGTTGCCTCTAAGGAACATTTTGCAATCAATAAAATGTCTCGCAATTATTTTTCCATCATTTTCGTCTCTTTTTTTTTGCAAAAATTCAAACATTTCAATTACATGACAATGCATTTATTTATACAAAAATTCAAACTGGGTACACCCTATTTAAACAAAAGGTATATACTAGTAATATAAATTTATACTATAAATACCAAAGTTCATGAATTGAGAATCCCAAAAAGGCTGTCTACAAAGTTTATTTAAGTAGCCGGCCTTAAAGCTTCTTGTAGGCTACTAACCCCTCTTGAGGGTAAAGATTAATTTCTATAAATAACGTTTAATCACCCATTAAAATCTTGACATTTCTATGTGCAGTTTGACTTGTCCCTCTTTTTTTGCGCAAGATTGAAACAAAAAGCTTCCACTAAGCTTGGTCAAAAAGAAACACCTTTCTAATAGGCTTTAAAGCACTGACTAAAAATAATTCAATCTCTTTCACTTTGTTCATCGCGACCGCAAGTTAACTTGCTGTGTTCACCATCTATGTTCATGACGTTACATAAATAAGTGAGTTCCACAATTTAATATTTTCAAACATGTGGTACCGTCACGTGTGGTGGACATATTAAAACATACCAATACATAAATATAAATCGTTACCAGAAATAATTATATAATAAAAGACACATCAAGTAAGAGCAAATGAAATGCTAACCAAACTTTAGAAAAACCTTTTAGTTCGTGTGTAAGAGTAAATAAACAGTAATGATGTAAGGTTCTGATTGGCTTAACATAAAAAAGCAAAGAATCCCCATGATGGATTGAAGGGACAATTATAGTGGTTTAGAACAGATTCTGACTAGGCTTAAAGGCCTAAATTTGCAAGAAAATTACAGTGCTGCTTTTGCGTTCTCCATAGAATGTTCTGTTTCAAAGGGCAAGGGAAAATATTGAGAATTTTTCAATTTTGTGCTTTGAAAAGTAGGGAGTTCTGGAAAGAACCTCTTAATTGACCCTAAATTTATCAAGAATACACAAGTTTAGTCGTGCTTATAAATTTTAAACTTTATTGATGACCATATCGTGTCACGTATGTACACTTACTGAGTTCATCTTATGATAGATGTTTTATATTCACTTGAAGATTCTTCTTAAGAAGTACTCGATTTCCCAATGTAAGACAATTTCTTCATTTATATATACCTTGTAAATGAATAAATAGATAAATGGAAACAATACTCGTTTATAAAATTCAAGTACGATATGTCATATAATCATATTAATCCTTCTTGTCTAAAATTTAAACAAGAAAGAAGTCATCTTATAATGGATGAAGCTTAAGAGTGTTCAAATACCAGACGCCTGGTGCTGTAACAGTACTAAAGGTGATATATAATATCAGTACATCAACAAACCCTTCTCAAATCACATTAAGGATTGATATTATACTACCATATCATCTGTCTGGTGTTATAATAGTACTAAACGTTTTATTTGTGCTTAAACATTGTTAGGGTGAAGCCCCTTTCTCTGCATGTGATGTGAAAACAAGAATTTGCATGGGATCTTGCACATGCAATCATTCAGAAGATAATGTTTCTAATCATGTAATTCACTTTACATAAGAGGCCAATCAGAAAAGATTAGTAGGCACTATGTATCAACAAATTTGGTTAATATTCAGTTGTACCAACAAATTTTTCATTCACTAACCAAATAATAAGAACCAACCCGTCAAAATAATAATAAGAAGAACCAAAACCATATTTTTCTTGTACAAAGATAACGAACGATGATTATTGTTTCCCTATATACTTTCCCCTAAATATCCTCAAAATATTTTGAAATATCAATCTAATCTGTAATTTTAAGTCTTAGAACGAAAAGATATCCCGTTAGAATATGCCATGAAAGAAAAAATCTATTACTCTATAAAAGTAGAAGAGTTGCCAATGGGCTACCCTTTAGTTTCCCGCCCATAATTTTTATGGTGTATTTCTTTTCATTTTCCCTTTTTTAATCCCTATATATCCAGCCTATTGTGTGCGCGCCTTCATATTTTATATATTTGCGGGGGCCAGTCATTATGGTTGTTTATATTGCTTCTGTGGTACGATTTTCCACTAGCAGTTTTTAGATTACATGTAATGTACAAGGTAAATAGTTACAATTCTAAATGAGCTACTTTTAAGACAAATGATATCAGTATTGCATCTCAATTGGAGAAACAAAGGGTAATTAAAAAAAGCTTAAGAGAATACAGGCCAATTAATAAATCTCAATTTTACATTTCCTTTTATCATCATGTTTTGTGGAGTCGTATATGTGGTTCGCCTGTATTATCCATTTTTTAATTTTCCATGCACAATTCACCAATTATATAAAGTTTATGATTTATGATTACCAGGTTGTGCTCCGAAACGCTCAAAGTAAACTCACCAAGTTTGGTGTTTATGATTTATAAAACTTAATACAATTATCTGTGATCCAATAATACTTTAAGTTGGCATAAATAAATCATGAAATGAAAATTTACTTTAATTATGGGGTTTTTTTTTAACACATTAACTACATGATATTTTTTTTAACACTAATCACAGCGAATTGGATGCTCAACTTTTTTTTCACGTTTAATGATACTATTTGTAGTTAAATCACTTGATGTTGTCTTATATTGTAGTTCTTACATGTTCGTTCTTCAATCAAAGAAGACAATAATTTTATTCCTCTAATAAAATAGAAAAATATGAGATGTTTTACTTCATAAACAAAATATTTATAAGTATTTATTGGGCCTTTAGTTTAAAACTTTGGCGGGATGGAGGAGGCCGCATGTGACAATAAAATTGGGTTGAGTAGGGCTTTAGAATAAAATTCGCTGGGTTTAGGTTGTACTTGCTAATCTAAAGTTTTAGGCCTTCCAGTCCGTATTTAAAGGTTTTGGATGAGAGTGCGAATAAATGCAAAAGTTGGGGACCTTTGTTTCTACTAATTTTGTTGTCTTTTCTTTTCTTTTTCTTTTTTCTCCTCAATTGTTAGGTCCTTCTTAAGAGTATTCTAGTCTTCTTATTATAAAATTTAAATCGGTTGATAAATCAAAGGCAATTCTAATTTTTTTTTTTTTTTTTTTTTTTGCAATCAAGGCAAATTTTAAATTGGTAGCCAAATAAAAAGGAACTTTTTAAATAATAACCAACAAGGAGTCCTACCCTTCCCCCCGGTGACATTGCCACGTAAGATGATATAACACTCTCATGCCATCCCCCCTGGAGTGACATTGTTACGTTAGATGATGTAATACTCATGTCATCACTACAATGTGACACAATACTAACATATTAATGTCATTTGGCATTAGGAGTTATATATCCCTCTCACTTGAGAAAGATATCAACTCTCATTGATGTGATGTGTTTAATTATTACAAGATTTTCCTAACTCAGTGTTTGTATATTTTATTTTGCACATTCTATTAGGAAATCGAAATAAAGAAATATTACAAAAGAATACACTTTTATATTTACATTATTATTTGATAGAATTATTATTTTTAATTATGTTGTTTATTTATAAATATTAAATTTATAATTTATTAAATAATAGATAATTTTGAATTAAATTTTTAGTGCAATGCATAAGTGCAGTGCTAGTATTATACTATAAAAATATGAATTGTTGAGTACTGTGTACGATACGGGACTCACGAGAAGACTACAAACCAATTAATGTCATGGTTGCAGAAAAGGTATACTATGTCATATGAACATTTATTCCTATTGGCAGGAATTTTTGTGTGAATGTACTGTGCTGAGTGTAGCCCAAATTAGAAACTTAAATTGTTTTATTGCTGTATTTGCAGTAAGTAGCATTAATATAAAGGACCCACATTTTTCCTTCACTTGACACTTGAAAATGACTTGTGGAAATCCTAAGTAGCAATTAATTAGCGGAGCTTTTTACTCTCTAGCAAACGATACCAGTCGAAGGGAAGTCGACACGTGGTTTTTAGTTTCGTTGGTTTGGTACATGCTCGACTAGCTCAATCCAATTGATTGGAAGCTTGTTGCGTCGTGTTTGAACATGTGACGGGGTTGTCAAGACATTTTGAGAATAAATTTGAGAGAAATGCCTTTTTTTTATTTGGACCCCTGAGAAAAAGGCTTTTACGAAAAGTAGAAAATTTTCAACTGAATTTTGAAGAAAAAAGGGCCTTTTATTAGAAAATTTGTAGAAATACAAGAAAATGGGACCTGGAATACTGCTGTCGTACTGATTATATCAGTCACCACTATAAAGCAAATCACTTAAAAAATTCGCAGGACCCTTTTGCTCCCCCAAGTGATGTTTCGTAAACCTATTGGTAGAGACGTACAATTGAGCCCAAAAGATTGACCAATAGGGAGGCTAGAATTGAAAGATTCTTGCCATACAAAAATGTATATACTTTTACGTGCGTCGTCACTCTCATTTGAAGCCAGTAACATGTAAAGTTGTATTCTCGTAATTGACTTGAAATTTGTTAAAAATACTTTCTTTTTTATCTTTGAAACCAACTTGACGAACCTTAGTAAACACTTTTCAGAGAATAAAATGAATCAACTTGCTCATAAAGTCATTATCGTCCTTTTCTGGTCGTGATACATAATTTCTAAGGTTGTTATGATAGTTTTTGTTAATGTTAAAAGAAAAGAAGTGAAGTTATACCTCTTACCTTTTTGTCTAGAAATTTTATATTTCTAAACACGTACTCAGTGTAATTTACTTATTACTTGGACAAACGATTTTAAAAATTCTAAGATTCTTGTGGTGTTTGAGTTGGATTTCATAAAATGCTATCAGAGACAATCAATTTAGGTTTTGACCCCTATGGAGTGAAGTGGAAATGCACCAATGAAATGAGAGAAAAAAACAACCGCCTAGCAAAAAATATCAGGAAAAATTCCTCTGTTTCTGGTCATTCTGTTGGCTGGCTTTTGTATTTCAAGTAGTAAGCCTGGGTAAAGTAGGCTGTTTTAGAACATTTATGGTAACCTGGGCCAAACTAATGAAACTAAGCAAACCTCAATTTGGTATGGTAAATATGTCTTATTCGGTACATCGAACTAGACAAGATTCAATTATACAGGAAGCAAAGTTATGAACGTTCTTACTATCTTAATACCTATCAACGTTTAACTTTTTCATCCAGAGTAAAATATCACACCAGATGCATACTAAGCAATGGTTATATGTTGATTGACGAATCAAATCAGGCAAACTTTAAATCATGAAAGTAAATTTGGGTTTTTCTATTATGGGGTACAAGACAAGTTTACGCATTACAAATAACAAACCTAAAACTTCTATTTCTTTTCAAATGCCGTGTACCGCCCGAGTCCTTGAACAAGCCATCGATGTCTTTATTACGGAACGAAATCAATTCAGTAATGTTCAATTTGAGATTGCATTTGGGGGCCTTTTTCTTCACTTTTTTCCTTGGTTCTTTCATCAAATTATCTGTGGTATAGAGTAAAAACTAAATAATTCAAGTGGCTCCATGCAATAGAGACCCCTCCATTATCACGTTTTCTACCTATAAATTCATCCCCACCCCTTCCACTTCTCTTTCATGTAATTCTCTCATTTCTTTATCCCCATCCACGAGCCACCATCTTCACAAGCCAAAGCAAACTCATTTTAATCTCTTAAATCCCATAAGAAGAAACAGAGTTCTCTGTTCTTCCCCAGTTTTGCAGTACAAATTTCTTCAAACTTCTCTACAACAAAACATTATGTCCTCTATCACAAATGTTTGTCAAGAGTTGCAATCTTGTTCGATGGCTTCTTTAGTCGAACCCATTGTTTTAATATGTCAATTGGCTCCTTCTAAGCCTGACATATGCGTTCCATGGACTCACAAACTGAGCCCCCGTCATGAACCTGAAAAAGAAGAAAAGTCTCGAGTCAAAAACTTTGTCAGCAAAAAGAACTGTCTTATTGATAAAAGCAACAAAAATGGGGAATTGGGTGCCTGGAATAACATACAGTCACTCACAAGCAATTCTTACAATTCCGGAGAAACAACTGACCACCCAGAGCAAGTATATGTTCATCCACTTGTTAAGCAGTCATCTTGTTCAATGAGCACAAAAAGAGTGGAAATGTGCACTGAGAGTTTGGGAAGTGAAACTGGAAGCAATATTAACGGAGGGATGGATGCATTCGCTTCTCTTCTATCAATAGAGGGACAGAATTTCACTGAAATCCGACGTCCAAAAATGCGAGAAAGAACCAAGAAAATGAGTAAAAACAATACTTTTCCACCTCCATTGACTTCTATCAGTGGCTCCAATGGGATTCAGGTGAGAACTCATCGCGAAGGGGGCCGGTTACTGATAAAGGCCATCAATTCTCCTTCTCCCAATATTAATTTTCAAACCGAGCGCGAAAATGGCAGGCTAAGGCTTTCTTTGCTAAAGGAAGATTGCAGGCACTTCAACAACCTGTCGACAGACAAGGGTGATGAAGAAGGAGCAGAAGAAATACTCAATGAAGCAGATGACAACAGAAAAGAAGAAACCGCCTATGAAACCGAAGAACAACTCCAAGAAAATAACACTGGGGGAGAAGGTGAAGTTGATTTGAATGGTGGATACTGGGGAGAAAATGGGGGGAAAATTGGGTGTAAAATTGGGGGTGCAGACTGGAGTAGCAGCAGGTGTAGCAAGAGGCTGCCAAATTTGCATTTTTGTGTGGCTATTTCCTAAAAGCTTTCTGTTGGAGTTTCCCACTGGATCCCCTCCACTCCAACCCAAGAAAAAGAAAAACGAAAATCACTATTATTGTTGTTTTATGGTATCCATTTTATTTTTCGACGTGTTGACACGTCTTGGTAGTTATTATGGTTACTAGTACTAGTATAACCTATTGACTTCTTTCCTAATATCGAACACTATGGTCGGCCTATCAATTTTATAGTTAATCATATGATATGTCCTAACCTTTACTGCATCCATGAACATGGGAAAGGGTGAGCAATCCCTTTAAGAATGAAAGTTACACCAAAAAGTAACAAGTTTGTCCTCCATCTTTGATTTTATTTGTGTAGTCAATTCATACTAATAGGAAACGATTCATAGAAACTCATATCATATACCAACATGAGTTTAGACATAAACCAAATACTTCTAGGATCCATCGCCTCGAGTTTAGCAGTAGATTAGGGAGGGTGGGGACAATTGTCCTGTCCTTTATTATATAATAATTAAGGAACAAGAATTTGGAGGTTGAGAATGATGTCACAAACAAAAAACCAACTGGGGCAAAGGCCAACTGCCTAAAGTAATGAAGGGGGAAAACAAACAACTTCATCAATGAGAATTCTTCAAAGGTCTCTCATCACTTTCAGGGGGTCACATTCCATGCGCCACTGCCCAATCAAACCCTTTTGATTCTTTCATCAACATGCATACATTCATTGGTAAATTTTTAATCATTGAAACCGTACTCACATGACCACGGACTTTTCAACACACTCCAAATGTCCAGTGTGACACTAGTCATACTATGTGGTGTCATATGGTCATGTAATATGTATCGGGGCATGTCACATAATTGTGGTTTCTCATGTGGTGTGTCCTAAGACCATACGGCACTTTACGACACTATGTATATAGTATTAGATAGGGACTACTCAACTTTTGAAAAATCAGTGCAACGATATACACACACACATATATATTCAAATGAAAGGACGAAAAAGAGAATCGTGCGACCTGACAGTACACACGTAATGATAGCCCAATATAAAAGTCGTAATCTAATCCTAAGAAATAATTGTCTAATCGTTGATTCGACATATGGTTATTGCGATGACAACATCCCGATGATCATGTGCTAGGGTTTAAATGCAATTATCAGGTTTGGTAACAAGTGGATAGCAAGGTGGGGCTTTTGTACGATCCGCGTACGTTGGCCAAACGCGTTGTAACCATCAAATTGGTCTGCCAAGGAACCCATAAACTCACATCAAAGACATCTAGACCATGTGCCATGCTTGCCTCTTTCAAGTATCTTGCATGTTTTCTTTCTTAACCCCTTGAATAGCCCCCCCCCCCAACCCCCCGTCTTGGAACTACAATTACACTTTTTGGCGAATTTTTCTCAACCAACGATTCTAGATATTTAAAGTTTCGTATCTAACATGGTCTGATTCACTAGTAAGAAATGTTTGTTTTTGAAAGTGCATGTTCTGATTATCATCAAGACAGGTAAGTCTAGACAACTTGTATCTGCAAATTAATTAAGGTCCCATTTGCCATTCTTCAAGCTAAGTATTGGCATCGACTTGTCGGCCTCATGAAATTTTCTTCTCAATTTGCATAATAAATGTATGGAATTTACTAAAATGTGCAAATGTTTCGAACAAGATTAAGTTGGGGAGAGGGTGGTCCTAACCCATATAGAGTGGGTGTCCTAGGTTGGCAATGCCCCAGCGTGGAGTTAGGACTTCCATACATTAAGGTATTTTCTTGCAAGGAGAAAAGGACACAGATAAATGTTTTTAGTACAGACAAACATGTTATCAACATCATCAAATGTCTATATAAGCATTAAAACGAATTTTTTCTCCCTTTTTTTTTTCGATTTTCCTTGTAAGATTTGGATGTCATAGAGCATTTTAAAAGACCCTGTACATCAACATTTTTTTGTTGTGAATTAGACGATTCGAATCTAAATTTATTGGCATGTTTGAATGATATGCACTGCAGTTTAGAATAAAAGATGAGTTGAAAAGAAATACAGGTCATGACCGTATTCACTTTAAAAATCTACTAAACATGTTGGCTCAATGAAAATACGTTTGCAAGAGTATTTTGCCTCGAGAAGGAGTCCTTTTTTTTTTTTTTTGGCCCCGTTAATTCCTTTCTTTTTATAGTTAAAAGGCGACAATCATGCTGACTCAACACCGATAGATATTATTAAATTAACCTTTAATTTGTATCGGAGTTACGGGAAATTTTTGGTACATCGTTGTTGTCGGTTAATTGCCATGGTCCATATATTTAACATGCCACCCACTTTGGACTTCCAAGAATGCTTATGTATAGATATTTAGGGCAGTCCATCGGCAAATATATGGTTGAATAAATTACACAAGAAACATTTCCAATTTATTGCAAAACACAATGTTTTGTAATCAATTAAAAACCAATTTCATTCATTAACCAATTTAAATTTCAATTTTAGACACATGACGACATTACATTTAACTACATATTTGATGTGATGTAAACTTTCATTTCATTTTAATCATTACCTCTATATAACACAATTAAATGTCGATACTATTCTAAATCTATTTATAAATTCATCTTTTTATAAATGGTTACCTAACAATTAATGCTGATGTCTTTGTCATGCCAACCATATAATATATATAATATTTGCTTTTTTTTCTTTGCTTTTTTCCTTTTTTTATCGTCTAGTCAATCTATAATTAAAGATTCAGAATCTATTGCTCGTTTAATATGTAGTTTGTCTATTGTTCTATATAACCATAATTTAATTTGCAACATTCATATTGTCAACATTTCAAAATGTCAACATATTTTCAATTTAAATAGTGAATATATTTTTGTTATACGAATGCCACCATTCTTATTTATTTTTGTACTTTTCTCATTTCTCATTACCTTACTATTGTCATAGCCACCATCTCCGTTACTTGGTTACTAATAGATATATATTCCATGGTTTTTTATATTGACAACACAAATCCCTTCCATTTTTGTACGTATACTTGTTATTTTGTTTTCATCTAGTCAAAAGTATTATTATCCAACACCACCACCCCCACCCATAAAAAAAAAAAAGCAACAAATAAGTTTATTTTATTATTAATATGAAATAAGGTTTTTTCTTCTTACAATATTTTAATACGTATATATGTGATTTTACGGATAAATTATACGAATTGATGGAATGTTCCATATATTATTATGAGCTTGTTTGGCAATTTTTATTTTTTCTATTTATAAACTCACCTATCGTTGATTTGACAACTACTCAATAATTACCATACATTTTAAATTTTAATTAAATCTCTACCACTCATTTTCTCTCTTTATAAATTCTCTTTATAAATTTACTTTATAAACTTAACCAAACGGCCCAATATTTTTGCAAAGAAAAATAAAGGGTAAATAGCACCTAGGTTCCCTAGCCTTTACACTTTTTTCGCTGGGTCCCTAACTAACTCGTAGTACTGAAGGTCCTAAACCTCCACAATTTTTCACGTTTGCATCCCTAATCTTTGATATATAGCAATGGAGGTCCCTAACCTATACACCATTTTACGCTTCGGATTCCCAACCTTTGATTACTAATAGTGGAAGTCCAAAACCTTTCAAAACTAGTAAGTTAGATATGAAAATTATTTAATTTTCATTTAATCTTACTTATGCACTCTATGTGACCATTGTATGCAGAGTAATTTCATCAATTCAAAATTGATTTGCATATTAGACAAGGTCCTAAGGTAGTTTTTCATTTATCTGACAAGATAAATGAAAAATTGAATTGTTTCCATAAAATGACATGGCTTGCTAATTTTTAATAGATCGGAAATCCATTTTTAGAAATTCAAGATAAGGAACTCAAACATTAAAAGATTCAGCGTTAAAGACTGGAAATGTAAAACGGTGTATACATGTAGGACCAACACTGGTAGAAATCAATAGTTAGGGACTCGAGTGTAACAGAATGTAAAAGTTAGTGACTTGAACATAAAAAGGTGTATAGGTTTAGGACAGCCATTGCTATAGAAATCAAAAGTTAGGAAACCAACAAAGTGTTTGGCAACCGAAAGAGATTATAATCCAGATTATAATATGTCATACGACATTATTTTATTGGTTTCACTTTTTTTAAAAAGTAAAAGTGAAGCCGCAATTGTTTACTTTTTACAAAAACAACAATAAAATAATGTCACGTCGCAGATTATAATCTAGATTATAATCCAATGTAGTAGTCAAACACTCTCCAAGTGTAGAAAGGTCCAAAGGCTAGGGACCCTATATGCTATTATATATCATTAAAATACCATATTCAACTAATGTAAATGTAAACTAATAACCATATACTAAGTAGTTTTGTGTCATTTAGTTTAGAGTTATGTAAATTAAATGTCATATTAAACTATTCTAAAAGATATCATTATTCTGCTAGAGTTATTAGCAACTAAATTCGATTAGGACACATTAGAATTTGAAAATGAATATGACTTATATATTATTCTTCAAATAAAGTGGTGGTGAAAGCACGTTTGGGAATACAAAGGCTCCGTATTCATTTTCATTTATCCAATCACTTGTACAATAATTTGTATGCTGACAATTTCTTGGACAGCTTTTCTTGGTCCCAATTTTTCTCTTAACAGTCACGAATATGGCTGTTGCGTCCTTGTCTTTGTGTGGATAACATATATCATTAGCAACTGAAAACTACACCACAAACACACAATTTTTTGTAATACTAATAATATCCTCACGTGTGGAATTATTTATTTTTAGTTTTTTTCTTTTGATGGATGGCTAGGGGGCTCGATCGAGTGTTTTGGGTGGTATCATTTGGTTATTTCAAGAATCAATCAAACCAGAACCATAAATTTCGCCTGACATGTAACTTTGTCGATCACACAGTTGACTCTTCCAAAAGAATTAAGTTTAGAAGACGATTAATCTATTGAAAATACATAACCAACGCTTAACTAACCTAATGGTCAAACATGCCACGTACCACCACCGACCATCACATACGTAAGAATCAAGCGTTTTAAAATAGACGGATGTGCGGTCGGACGACGGATGGCTGGACAAAGGAGTTGGGTGTGTAATAGACAAAGTTGGTGGTCGGCCTCAACTTGCCACCGGGGCAATTGCAAAGTCGCACCAAATTTTCCTGTGGTGGCCGGGGGATCACTTTGTGTATCCTACGTGTTACACTAGTTAATTGCTTGCTCTCCACATCTATTAAAATGGACCCTCTGAAATTGCATCAATTCCACAGTTTTTGGATAAACCAATATCATATACCTGTGTCATCAATCTAATCCACTTTCCTTCACCCTTTTCCTTACCAAATTAATTAATAAACCCACCATTTATTTATATTCATTTTCATGCAACGGAATGTCTCTGGTACCATACATTTATTTGAAATGGAATCTCGTATGATTTTATGCCACTTATGAGATGAGATTTACACGATACCAGAAGGGAATGAATGCGTATGATCATATATTTGTAGCGAGGGGTTGGAAGAAAAGAAATAAGGGCCATAAATAGAGGGCCCATATGAAATAATTGCGTTAAAGCAAGGCCACCAGAGTTTCTTATGCTTATCTACAGCATTTGATTCTTGATCCATGGTGTTCTTTCCCATGAACGACCGAGTTTTTTCTCTCGACCCCGTCTTTTCTTTTTATGCACAAACTTGGAAGAGAAAATGATGGAGAGAATTTTTAAGAACCAATGCTACTTTTAATACGTGCATTTGAGCTCTCCAGCATTTTATTAGATGATTAAACAGAATAAAGAAAATAGATATTGGTCAATCTGCTCAATTTTATGTTAAGTCATTATTATAATCCAAGGAAGTATCCAATTATCTCGGATACAAGTTTATTAGTAAGATGTTTTGGGGTGGCAAATCAAGACAAATTCCAGTTACTAATGAGATTGCTTATTTTGGCTGCCTCTCGACAAAGAAACGATTTAGGAGATGAAAAAGACCCCTCTTTTTTTACAACCATTTGGATTTTCAAAATCTATTCTGTGCTGTCGGGAATCGGGAGAATTGTCTCCTTGTAATTATTCATTTTGTAAAATTTTGAATGATCGTTGCAGCATTTTAGTAGAACCTATAATAAGGGAAAGTTTGGGAAATCTCATTACAATCATGCTCTATAAGGTCTGGGGCCATTAGGTGCACGAAATGTACATTGCCTACAAAAAGTGCAAGGGAACGTGTCACAACCTCAATTGGAGCTACTCTTTTTAAGTATAGACAAGTTATGGTGTTAATGACATCTTTCAAACTGTAATCGAGTGCATGTGCACGCACAAGACTAATCTCGATCCACAAAACTAAAAAAGTGCAATAGAACTGAATAATGATGCAGTTTGTATTTATGTCTCTGGAAGAGATGGGGCTTAATTGAGCCTATGGCTCCTTTTGAGATATGGAAGAGAGACAACATATAATCGTATATAGAATCTATCGCTTAAGAAATTAGATCAGGGAAAAAATATATATATATATACACACACACATATATATAATGTAACAAATGCAGAACGCACGTCACCAATCTTACATGGTACATATGTGTAATGAGATATCTTAAAAACTTAATTATGACTTCTTATCCTATTTTTAAGATGACTTACTATTTATCAGTGAATTTCACGAGAGGTACCACATATCATCAATGGCCTGCCTTTCAAGAGATGATTGCTTGAAATTTCAATGTCCTTTTGCTTCCACAAAGTCTTTAAAAAACAAAAATCATTTTTGGAGTTTCTATTGTACCTTCTATAATTATAAACACAAGCTTTCGAATGGCCATTGGTCACATTATCAAGCGCATCTTTCATCTTCCCCTAGAACCTGAAAAATAGAACTGAAATTGACTTCTCTACAGGTTTTCTTCTTCAACATGATAGTAGGATCGAAATTTGATTCTCTTTTCCACTTCCATCTTGATTTTCAAGTACCTATTCCTTTCACATCAATCGGCTTCCTCCCCAACTTCACTCCAACCCTTTCATGCTCTCTCCAATCTTTGTTCTCGGACGAATACCAGCTCGACACGAGTTTCAATATGTTCTTATCATGTGATTATGAGTACAAGTCGAGCTAGATTGAGTTTAAGCGAAATTCATGCCAAACCTGCCCTACTTGTCTTAGCATACTTTGACGTCGTTGACCAGAGTTCATGTTCATCACAACTGCTTTCAGTTGAGTAGACATGACAAGTTTATTCTCACTACAACACGTCGTGTTGACATTCAGAACAAAAATCAAAGTAGGCACTAACAAACCTTGGAAAATAGACATTAACATCATGTAAAAATTGGTCTTATCATACTTCGTATTTGCCATCATGGGCAGCACTCCCAGCAAGTAGAAGGAGCAACCACGCGAACTAGCTTATCTTCTAGAGGCGTGCTTGTGTGAAGTTACCAGGCAACATATTATAGCAGCTCCATGTATCAAGCTATTAAACACCCACTAGGTTATCAGGTAAAAAGGCATTTAAACACAAGGTTATCAGATAAAGCTGTGCCTGCACAAGGTCGTAAGGTAAAGATCAGATACGATATAGCAGCCCCACAGATCAAACTGTTAATAGCATTTTTAAAACTATAACTGGAAATAGGAGAGATTTGAAAGCTGAGTGCCAAATTTCCTATAAATAACTAAAAGGCCATTGCACAGAGCTGTTAAATATACAAAGACTGTGTTGATGAGGTTATAGCAAAGCCGATGATCTCAGTATAAAAAATTCCAGCCCTTCGGTGGAGAGATAAATATGATTTCTCTACAAAAGATATTACAGTATTTTTTATAATGATAACAGAAAATAATAAGAGGCCACGGTTTACCCACCTGCTTTTATTATGCCATTGAAATGATGCACCATCACCAAATAACATACAAAAATGAGAAGATTTAACTGGAGCTGTTCTTCCTTGCAGCATAGGCTCGGTATGCTGCCATTCCAATAAATGCAGTTGCGGCCCCAACTGCAATTTTTCATTGAAAAAAGAATAAAGATATATGCATGGTAACGGCATACTCGACTACCAAGTTCCACTGATCTATGCTAAATGCTAATGATGTTCATGCATACATGTCTCTGTGGTTAAGGCGGCTGGCCGTTTTTCCTGGTATGATGTCCGATAAAGATGAAACATTACATTAAGGGCTTGTCTGGCAGACAGCTTTGATGCTGTATATGGTATTTACTATAAAATTAAGGTAGATTATTATGGTATTATGTGGAGAGGATCATATTATTTGATTTTGCAGTTGAGAGAACCTGGTTGCGCTATCAACCTAATAACATAATGCAGAGGTTGGAGAGATTTAGGACACATCACATATTGTAACTTACATTCTTTTGAGCTGAAAATCAAATACAATTCATTACAAACTTAAACTGAATTCTTAGAAATGAGAGATTTAGGACACATCACATATTGTAACTTACATTCTTTTGAGCTGAAAAGCAAATACAATCCATTACAAACTTAAACTGAATTCTTAGAAATGGGAGAATATGCCAAAGGCACCACAAAGGCTCTGAGTAAGTCAGAGATAAGCAACTCAGATGTAAGTGTTCCAAAGAGTGTATAACAGATCTTTGAAATATGTTGGATGCTGTTGTATCCCTCCCATAACAACTAAGTCATCCTTCAGCTATTTAGTGCCAAAATGTTCAGATAAATGTTACCGTGTACATATGAATACCTGAAACACATATGAGAGAGCGATTAACAATCTGCCGGTACAGCTTCCGTTTGCGGCCAGCATCAGTTTCTGGAACACTTAAATGAGGATTCTCTGCTGCACTTATAATTTTGGCAAACACATTGTTAAGATCTCTTTCTTTTACACTAATGTGTAAGGGTACGTCAATTCCCAGATCTTGACAAATCTAGAATATATAGCAAAAGTTCAATATTAGTGCCCAAAAAGAGAAGGTAACAAAAAGTACATATAGCATCAAAGACTTCTTTCTCTATAATTTTTTCTTTGTAGCAGGTGCACTGGGGCAGTATTCTACGAAAACAGTTCAAGTCTCATTCCATGAGTTCTAAATGCAAAGAAAATTATTGTTAACCATGATCTCAGTACCTTGTCTGAATCTTTCATTGCCATAGGATAAGAATCGAGATCATGCTTTGCTGAAACAAGGAGACATGGCATGTTAAATCCAGTATCTTCCCCTTGCTTAGTGACATCCACAAGCAATTCTGATGTCCTTTTTAGAGAATACTCGCTTGAGCTGAAAAAGAAGATTGAATTTTACAGGAAATTGTGTAACCATGGACAATTCACCACAAATAAATAACAGTCTATAAATTATACATCAAAACACTTGGGTTCCCCCCCCCCCGGATGTAATGTCAGGACACTTCATTTAGCTCCATTCATTTTGCAGGGCCAAAGCCTGAGGAGTGGTCAAATTGCAGAAGTATGATAGCTACAGAATATTCAAGTTCAAGAAGTCCATTTGTGGGCTTGCTTTAAAAATATGGAATAACAGACTCACCTATCATAAACAAAAATTGCTACATCACAAGCAGCCAGAGATTCCTTATTCAATAGAAGTTTCTTAACTCCATCTTCTGGAATCTCCCTAAGTACAAGAGTATTTTTTTTGCCCTGTTTTTAACAAGAGACATATTACTGTAACAAAAGCATCAAAAACACAAGTAATACAGTTCATATGTTAAAGAAAGTAAAGCAATATTTCCCTTTTTCATGATGATAAGCAATTAATACTCACCGCATGCTGGTCAACCACATTCACAACATATTGTTCGTTGGTTGTTGGAACATAATTGTCAGAAAAGGGTCTGTATTCAGAAAAGTAAGTCAAAACTTTTCATGATTTACCTACAAAGAACGAAAATGAAGAAATAATAGGAAGAATATCGTTCATATGTTGGAATATAGAATCTGTCCATGTCCGTGTCTTAATATGGAAATAAACGCTGTTAGTAGACTAAAGTATCAAGCAATTTGGATGAAGACAATCAAATGCTCCCCTTTTTTTAATTACTTTTTAAAAGTGAAGAGGCTGTTAGAAATTCTCTAAGCTGCTTAGGTGCAATTACAGATGGAGAGCTACACCTTCCCAACAATGACATCAACAATGCAGACTTTCCAGCCTTTTTAGGTCCGAAAACAAAGCACTGGAAAACACTTCTTTCTGTTTGTTGCTTTTTCCTGTCTATTGATCTTCTTCTAGTGACATTGAAGGCTGACGCGGCATTACAGAGATCGGAACCAATGTATATCAAGTTGGCAAGACTTTGAACTGGATCTAATAATGTCATAAGAGCCCACTGCAATATAATTTTAAATATAATTTTAATTTTAAACAGTAAATAGCAACAAAACTCAAAGCCAACAGAAAATTTCTTCCTAGAAGAACAATATCCATGTGGAAGCTAGTCACAATCTGGAGAGTAAGTGGAAAGGCACAACCAGTAAAATAAAATTACAAAAAATCATCTATCAAGCTAAGACTTAAGACCATGATATATATATATAGAGCAGAAAGAGTTCAACTTGCAGTATATTCCATGCTAACTGCATTCTAAGAATTACACACAACTAAAATTTAAAATTAGAATATTTTATTAGCAGCCATCAAGAGTTTAAGTTCCAGTACATATACAAATCAAACAACTATAAGAAAACTTTTTGTTCCTTGGAAAATTAAATTGTTGTCGACATAACTACTAGTGCTACATATCAGAATAAGTTGCTGTTGGAAGGCGTTTGAAAAATCATAAAACACAGTGTCAAAGCAGAAAGTTGCCTTTTGGCAGTGCAATATACAGCCAGGTGTACCCACCTCTGAGAGGAATGCAGATAGAGATAACCCTCCCAGTGGAGTTCTATCTACTGCATCTCTATAAGGAGCCTCATCCCAGGGGCTGAGATTCACAAATTGAAAACTGGGTCAGAAATAAATACAGGAACCATATTACTCCAGCTTGCACTGTGAATATTTCATAGAAAAGTAATCTAGATGGTACCAGGCTACAGGCTCACAACAGAACCAGAAAACTTACCGTTTTAATGCTAAGAGAAGTCTCTTTCTCGTGGAATCAGTTACTACAATGTTTATGTCATTGTACTACCCAAAGTAGCTGACAACAACAAATAGAATAACCAGCAAAGTTTTATCCCCTATAAACTTGGGGTACATTTACTATTTACTAAAATATTGACTTGGAACACATCTTTCCTGGCAAAATGTTAAATTTTTGTCCACCCCTTCCTCCTTGATGCAGTTGCAAAAAAGAAGAAAAGAAAGAGAAAACACAACACCAGGGTTGGGACAATAGTGAGAGAACAGAAATGTCTCCAAACTGTGGCAAGTGCCGAAAGGTTCTTGCCGTCAAACCCAACAGAAACAGAAGAAAAAGAAATTTACTGAAATTTTAACTTAAATCATATCTTTCATGACCAAATCAAATATCCTTAATGTTCGTCTACCTCTTGATATAGTTTGAAAAAGGAAAAATAATAACCCAGGATTTGAGGAAATGAACATGTCCTCAACTGTAGATCGGAAGAGCACACGTCTGAAGGTTCTTTCCATCAAACCCAACATGAAAACGAGGAAAGAGTTAATCTCATTTCGGTAAATTACTAAGGTGAGATAAAGATCATAAAACTAACAACACATACAAAGACCAATTACCTTTCTGGTGCAGTGGAAAATAAATCCTCAAGCTCATTATTTCGAAGAACATCGTCCTGTAAAAGAACATGTGTAGGTAACTCTAGAGCAGAATTCCAGATAAACCTTCAAAGCAGTAACCTCAGCTGATAGGGAATTTTCTATGAAAACTTAACCAAGTGACCAAGTACAGCACCCTAGCGTAAACATGGTTAGACTTTCAATATCTCTTCAATTAGATAGAGGATTGCACAGAAGTAAAGACGGCAATTCTATCAACAACAAAAGCTTAACTGTAAATAGCAAGCAACACTATACGTCCGTTAAAGTTTAATTTCCATTTATACTTAGAAATTGCAGGAAGTAGCTAAATGGGAAAAAATTATGGAGAAGGCAGGATCCATCTAATCATCTGGCAGAAGAAAATGATGGTATTTGGTCTTCCCCATTGACAAGAGGGAATGCCAACAACAGCCACTATTGAGAAACATTAAATATGCCTGTTTTGCAAGAACAATTATCAAATTCCAAGCCTAATGGAATTCCATAATAGTAAGTTCTATACATATCTAGACATTATATTCCAACACAAGCTGACCATGAACAGAATTTAGCATCAATGCAACATCCAAATTAAATGGTAGACTCTTAAAAATGAGTTGCTTCTATCAACGGTTTTATGTGTTTGTTAATAATGGAAGATTCTCAGAATACATCAACTCATTCTGGATTTCCACCAACAGAAATTTGTCCGTAATGTGTATAATTGGTTATGGTTGTCTGCAAGACATCTATCTGTAACTAATACCTGCATCTATTCCCCCCCCCCCCCCGGCGTAAAAATGGTTACCAAAGCCTTTTTGGTTCCTAATAATACATCCATATATACCATTCCCCTTTTTCATCTAAACCTTCATATCTAAATTTTCCTCAAATAGTCATTTGACTCATTTAGAATAGACTGCACTGCACTGCACCCATAATTATTTCGAGCGAGAGTATATTAGGTAATTGGCTTCTAAACAGGAAACAAAAATAAGAAACTACATAAGAATACATACTTTATCATCATCAAATGTACTGAAGACCCCCTTCAAAAACTCTACTGCTTCACTGGTCAGTTGAAAACTCTGCAAGGGAACTCAGGAAATTTTATGCAAGAGCTATAAAACCAACTGAAGCCAAAAAGCCTGTTCCGATCTCTTTTGAATGTCAACCAAGAAAGAGAAATTCTATAAACTAATAATAAATCAATACATAATAATATTTGCTTCCAGAAAGAAAGAAATGTTTTAGTCAGTAAAAACATGTATATGTAACTGTCTTTTGGCCTTCAAGAAAACATAAAAAATAAAAAACTCAAGAAAGATTTCAGATTCAAGGATACAAATTCTGTCCCAAGAGTTTGCTTCTATTTCAATTATTACCAACATACCTAGCTGTCTAATAATTATTCAACTAGGTTCCCCATACCATATATTTTTAAATACATCTAAGATACTGAAACCAAAATCAGGGGCAATTCAACAACAAAAGTAGACACAACAAACTTCCTGTGTACAGCTGATTATGATTTCCGGATTTACAATAAATTATTAAATTAGTTGCAAAGCAAAGTTTTTTCATAACACAATAACAATTACTATCTTTTGGATTCTTCACTGCAACTGCATTTATTCATGCTCTGATAAGAGAGTCACCTGATCTGTAGCTTTTTTAAATGGCATCGACAGATAATCATCCCTGAGTCGTAGCTCATCATTGTAGCCATAATTTCTCAGAACGGCCCATGTAGTCTCAATTCGACCTCTTTCAATAAAAAGAGCGTGCAGAAAAAGAAAGCCTGTTAGTGTAAGACCAAGTTCATTGACCCCTTGAGGTAACTTATCCTGTACAACTCTCTTAACAACAACTATTTCAGCAGGCTGTAGCGGAGCATTGAAGCACTTAACCTGTTAACCATATCAATAACCATAAGAAAATGTTAAATATTGAGAAAAACTGAACATTTTACAAAGGATATCTCATTATGGAAATGTAAAAAGGAAATATCAACC